>APFE031492413.1:138480-218615 GCA_000404065.3 Pinus taeda | reverse complement strand
AAAGGATCTAATCTAAGCCTATTCTTCCTAATTACAATGCTGTGACTTGATCTAATATTAAACTATCAATCAAATATTTAACTAAGCATCAAACTATGTATCATTATCAGCTAAGATTCAACTCATAACATGTTGTGTATCACTGTATTTAAAGGTTTCGGTCCCCTTACAAAGACACCAAACATGAAACCCCTGTTTAATGGTACCCAACATTCATGAACATTTATTACAAGCATGCAAAGTAAAAATCTTAAGCATACAGTCCATAACAGTGCTTTACAAAGCAACCCTGGATCGAATCCCTTACAGGATATGATTCACGATCCAGATGATGGTCTATTCAAGCACATGCATAGACATATAACAGCGCATTCATAAACACATGAATATAAACATCAATTAAATCCCTGTGCGTATATATCAGTTTCAAATATCAATCAAATGCTCTGACTGTAAAATGTAATTAAAATAACAATGTAAATGCAATTAAAATGATATCGGTATACCATGTACGCAGGGCCCATCCGCATTCTTGGTACACCGAGATTGTTATTCCACGATCACAGTATTAAAACAACACACGGAGATTATAATGCAGTCTTGTTTATATTAAATCAAAGCTTTGTTCATGAAGCGAAAAGAAACGTAAAAACGTAAACTAACATATAACCAAGTTCGGCCTTATAATTACATACGGTTCACATCCCTTGAAAAATGGGTGTTCATCCATGGGCGGCTGTTGCCATTTTTACAAAAATGAAAAATGTTTCTATCCTAGCTTACGCACATAAAAAACAAAGAAACAACTAAAAATCGGATTGAACTGTGACTGTGTGTTGTTGCTTCTTTTGTCGCCAACATGCCATAGTTGACCAGGCGTTGACTGTGCATGTAGGAGGGTTTTTTCCGCTGCGGGATAGGTGCTTGTCCATGCTTGGACATTCCACTTTTCACCCATACCTTTCGCTCTGGCCTGGTTGTCATGCCACATGTCAAACGATAAGCCATTTACAGGTTGTTGGGACTTCCTGTAGTTATTTTGCCCAAAAATCCTAATTTATTAACACAAAACACTTAAATCAATTTAAATGCAATTAAACATCTATAAAACTATTAACTAATCAATTTCCAAGGCATTTGAGGGATAAATGATGAAAAGAGGTAGGTAATGGTCATGTTTTGGGAGGGAAAAAGGGGTCATAGAATGGTACCAACAGTTGCCTTGTTGGGGCCTCACCCAGGTTTGGAGTTAATTAGCCAAACAAATCCATGTACTATTGGCCGTTTCGGCAACAATCCACAGAGTGCGAACTCAGGTCTCACCTGAAGTAGTATGGGAAGGTGCTAGAACCAGGTTTTCGCACCCTTGAGATGTCTGAGAGGTTCGACTGGGCCACTATTTGTTCCTGTGCGCAGGTTGCTTCGTGCACATTCTCGTTCCTTGTTGCTAGATACATTGCCTTCACGCAGTCCTAACGAAGGGTTTTGGAGCTCTTGCACCATGCTCAATGCTGTTACTCGAGATCTTTCTTATCTTCCAGTACTAGTTAATTACCTTCGCCTTCTTGAATGTCTTAAGTTATAATTAGTTATAGAAAAACATTCATATCAGTTTGTGTTGTAAATAGACAATATAGTTGAAAATTATATCCAATCATGCATTAAACCAAGAAATGTTACACAAAAAAGTAGTAAAACTTCTCTTTATGATTCTCCCAATGGTTACAGACTCGACCCGCCCCGCACACTCAGTTGCATGGATCTGCACACTCAACTATGGACTACTAGGCCTCTGCGCACTCAGCTGCAGAGTCTTCCCCTACTTTATGACCCACAAACACACTTTACACTTCGATTTAATCACTTAGACTTCTCCTGTTCCTCTACTCTATCTTAGCTATCATATCCACTTAGAGCCTTGCTCTATTTATACAATCCCATGGTCTGCAGACCATGGGTAGGTCTATCTAGCTGACATTACATTACAAAAACTAGGGCGGACAACCCTATGACTCTATTATAATTTTGTGCCACACGTCCGCAATTCGCAGAACTTCTACAAAAAGATTCAATTAAAACTTGGGCTTTAAGCCCCAAAACATGCCTTGGGGATTCCATGCCCAGCGTGTTCAAATTATGTTTTATTGACTAATGAAGGTGAGCCTAATTGTTTTCAAGAGGTTTGTAAAGTTGAGCATAGTAAATAATGGAAGAAAGTGATGGAGGAAGAAATGAACTCTTTGCTATAAAATACAACTTGGGAGTTGGTAAATCTCCTAATAGGTAGAAAGGCTATACAAACAAATGAGTTTACAGTATTAAGAATGAGGGTGACGAAAAGAAGGAGAGGTATAAAGAAAGGCTAGTGGTGAAAGGATTTGGCCAAAAAGAAGGTATTGACTTCACTGAGATTTTCTCACCCATTTTCAAAATGTCATCCATTATAGTCATTGTTGGTCTTGTTGCTACTTTAGACTTAGAATTTGGGTAATTAGAGGCAAAAATCGTTTTCCTCAGTGAATTGGATGAAGAAATTTATATGGAGCAAAGAAAAGGCTTCATAAAAGAAGGAAAAGAAGACCTAGTTTGCAGGTTGAAGAAGAGTTTCTATGGGTTGAAACAGGCACCTCAACAATGATACAAGAAATTTGATTTATTCATGTTGGAAAATGGTTTTCACAAGTTTGAAGCTGACCATTGTGTCTATATTAAGTGGTATGATCAAGGAAAGTATCCCATATTATTGTTATATGTTCATGACATGTTAATTATTGGGCATGATAAGAATATGATCAATAGTTTGAAGAAATATTTGGGCAGCAAATTTGCAATGAAGGATTTGGGTCCAGCACAACAGATATTAGGCATGAGGACCATGCATGACAGGAAAAACAAAAGGTTGTGCTTGTGAGAAGAAAAATATAGCAAGAAGGTACTTGAAAAATTTAATATGAAGGATGCCAAGCGAGTTGTTACACCCCTTGAAACCCACTTTAAGCTGAGTATTGAATTATGTTCGATTGATGACATGGAGAAGGAAGAGATGAGCAAGATTCCTTATGCTTCAGCAGTTGGCAGCTTGATGTATGCCATGGTATGTACACAACCAAATATTGCATATTCAGTGGGAGTAATGAGCAGGTTCCTTATCAATCTAAGAAAACAACATTTCCAAGCTGTAAAATGGGTTCAGAGGTATATTAAGGGTACGAGTCATTATTGTTTATGTTTTAGTCATAATGAGACCGTGCTTGAAATATTTACGGATGCAGATATGGTTGTAGATATCAACATCAGGAAATCCACTACAAGTTATTTGTATACATTTGCAGGAACAACAGTATCTTAGGTGTCAAGGCTATAAAAAATAATAGCTCTCTCTAAAACAAAGGCATAGTAAATAGCTGCAACAAAATCTTGTAAAGAGATGTTGTGGATACAATGATTCCTAGGAGAGATAGGAATAAAGAAAGACAAGTATGTGTTATATTATGATAGTGAGAGTGGCATTCACTTGGATTTCACTCAAAAAGCAGGGACATTGACTTAAGGTACCATTAGATCTAGCATGTGTTGAAGGAAAATTATCCTTGGAAAATATCTATACAGATAGGAACCCTGTTGATATACTGACTAAGATTCTACCAAGAAATAAACATGAGTTATTTAGAGGTGCATGGTAGGACATTGTGTGACTTGATTCACGACTCTTATTTGGGTTCAAGTGGGAGAATGTTAAACATGAAGCCAAATGCAGAAACCAAAGTGTATTTTTCCATCGCCAACATCGACCTTTAGTCGTTAACGATCATGGTCCATGCCGAAGGATACCACC
This sequence comes from Pinus taeda, assembly GCA_000404065.3. NCBI lineage: Eukaryota > Viridiplantae > Streptophyta > Pinopsida > Pinales > Pinaceae > Pinus > Pinus taeda. Next base: position 214,780 of record APFE031492413.1, on the reverse strand, counting down.
TACTACACGATCCACTGGCTCCACTATACAACCATGTATTCCACATGACAAAAATAGAGAATTCTAAAGCTTTTCTCATCTATAAATTTGTAATCTTTCTCCTCTGCCAAAACAATTCCAAGTAAGGCAAGCCCTATATATAATAGAAATATGATTTTTGTTCTCCATTGCATATTTTGATCTCTATCGTGTTCTCTGCATGTTTGTGCTTTCTATGCACACCTCTTATCCCATCATGTTGGGGCTAATATAATCGGTGGGGCCTAATATCATTAGCCCACCTAGTGCCATCCCATTGGTGACACCAACCAAGGCAGGGAAGGACAGATTCTATCCACCCAACCTTTATGCTGCAAAAAATAATCAATTGTCCTCATAGACATCGAATGCTCACCCGTGATAATCTCCAATTCTTAGAAACTTACTGTAATACTTCAATAAATATTTGAAAAGCAAGAGACCATTTAATTCAATCAATCATATCCATGATTTTCACTATCACAGATCATATGTTTTTTGTCAGGGTGAGCCGCATCTAGATTGAGTGAATGCTTTACGTGCAGGTTGCAGTCCATGACCAAAAACGATGTTGGTTGAAAGTGGCGGCATGCCTCAGCCTGCACACACTAAAAGCTTAAATTTCGGGTGACCTGTCTCAATCAAACTTCATCGCTTTCGCTGGTCCCATGCGATGATGCAATAATGTAGATCACATAACATGCTTTTCAACTTTAGGGACAACAATAGCTGCCACGGGGCCCATTTTATGTTGATATACATTGAACTATTCCGCGTTTGACAAATCCACCAAAGATCAAAACTTAGGCATCAAGGCCTCCGTGCGACTGCGACTAATGACTTAGAGAAATCTAATTAAATTTCGTCTTTCATCAGCATAGACAAAGCACTTTACTTTTACATATCCCTTTAGTAAGAGAAATGATAAATTTTGTCTTTGTATGTTGAGAAATATATGAATACTAGGGTAGTTACCTAAATTAAAAATCTCTTAGGTTTATATCAAAATATTAATATGGGTTAGTTACATAAATTGGGAGATATTAATTTGTGATAAACATTTTAATTAATATATTATATATATATATATATCAGAATATTTAGTATGCTAAAATTTTATTATTTACTTAATAATCATTAATAGTTAAATTAAAATGCTAAAATATTTTCAAAAAATATACTTATTTGTAAAAATATTGGATTAATAAAATAAATTACATTAATTACTTTTAGTTAAGTTTTTCACATTGATCTGTCCATATGGGGTAGCTCAAGCGGCAATGGCAGTGGAAATGAAGTCTCACCGAACCGGAAGTCTTGGGTTCAAATCTTGGGCTACCCTTCCCCCGTTGAGGGGTACTTAATGGACATGTAAATCAGAGAGTACCACCCCAGCTTACAAAAAAAAGTTTTTCACATTCATCTAAAATAATCTTAAAATCAAATTATAATACAAATTATCAAATAACAAAAAAACATCAGATAAATTTATAAAAGGAAAAATATTATAAATGAGGTAAAAAAACTTATAAATGGAGTTAGGTAGATGTGATAATTATTATTATTATTTAATTTTAAGGTTATGAAAAAGGGATATGAAATTGGTGTATGAGACCCCTTGTTTGTAAAATAAAGGACCCACTTTGACGTAGCTACTATGAAGACATACATATTTTATCCTTCCAGTTTTGAGTGTAGAACCTCTTAAGAAAAACACATACTCTTAACTATTAACAATTAACATACTAGTAAATTTTAAATTTAGAATGGATACTACCGTGTTCATCCATCAGTTTTTGAAAACAATGATGAGAAGTGATATATTGATAAGAAACATGATTATAAATAAGAATGGATTCTCTTCCAAATGACACCTTGCGGACAATGAAAGTGATCGGTCTTATCACATAAATGAGGCCGCTTGATTTTTTCAAACTGAAAGCAATTGCAGCCGCTGCTATGATTTTCTTTGAAAAAGATGCAACAGCAAATCATTAACATTGCAGATAAGGGTGCATATCATCCAACACCTGTGGGATGATTAACTCTCAGCAAACAAGAAGCTAGAGATTATATACATTGCCAATGGAAAAGATTTTTAAGGAGGTTTTACTTGTATGTTTATAGATAGGATATATAACCAATGAAAGTAACTTTTATTATTAATTCTGTATAAATAATAAAAACTAATTTTATTATTAATTTTAGGTTATATTGTTTTGATATTTAAAATCAATTTACAAATAAAAAAACGTGACTTCTGCCCTGAACTCATTTCAGTCTTCGGTTATACCTCGGAAATATATCTTCAGCGGGCATGCAATATGCTACTTTCTTTTCAAATTGATTGATTGAAAGATTCGCCACTTTCTTTCGAAATGGATAATCGGAGAAGCAGTAAATGGATAAATGGCTAATTAGCGAGAAACGGCTTTACATATAGCAGTGCTCGGTTGAGGATTAATAGAAAAACACCGAGTTCATTATTCGAAGGAGGTAATCTGTATTTGCAGCTAAACTCTGGCGAATTCAAACAGTCTTCTTTGTCTTTTTTATGGTGTAATAGCTTTGATGATTTTTCATTTAAATTTTATAGTGATTGTAGATTTCAAAAATATATTAGAATTTAATTGAACTAATTGATGTAATAGCTCTGATGATTTTTCATTTAAATTTTATAGTGATGGTAGATATCAAAAATATATTAGAATTTAACTGAACAGAATTAGTTCAAATAATTGATCTAACCGCTATCCATCTAAATTTGCAAAATAACCCTGCTTAACTATTAACTAACTATAATACCCACCACTGCTGTAGAGAAGGTCAAGTATATAAAATAAAGAAGGAAAAAAAATGAGCGTGGCCAATATTTATTTCTTTGAAAGCATACAAACGCTCACAGCTCCCAACAAACAGCTAGATGTCCATCATCTAATGAATTTGACCACGCCTGGATGGCATGAGGAAAACCGAGATGTCCACCCTACATATTTTCATAAGATTATATAAAAACCCCTTCTTCTCATCATATATGTTTGTTTCATTGGTTTATAAACTTATGATGTCAATAATAATCATTCGCAAAGTCGGTCAATAAATTTAGATATTAATCTAAATACTTTTAATATTTATGGTGGAGTATTTGCAATCTTTGAATTTATTTCTTGGCTAAGAAAATTTTGAAAAAAATATCTACATAAAATATTTTAATTTTTTTATTCTAATTATAAACAATTTAACAAAATTAATAAAATATTTAATTAAATATTGATAGTAAACTTCTTACACTACTTTTTGGGTTGGGATAGGACGAATTACGGTTTGAACGCACTGCAGATTTCTAGGACCACAAATTCAGCAAAAAAAAAAAAATATATATATATATATATATATATAATATATATATATAAATATAATTTTAAATCTTACGTATATAAAGATGAATCATAAAATAATAAATATATTATTGTAATAAAATTATAAGTATTAAATTAGTTAATAAATTTGAAATTCATGTTGATAATTACAAAATCAAATACAAGCTTCAAGGGATAATTTAGTTGATTGAGTTCCAGTTGTTAAGTATCTTACTAATAAGGAGATCTTGGGGTCGTATTTCCTCGACGTTTTTGGGGTTATACCCTGCTAATTTGGTTAATAAGTTGATCTACTTGGATTTTCCTGTGGATGTAGCAGTCACTCAGTGGCCATGAACCACATTAAAAAAAAAAAATTACAAGACCAAATACATAATCTCAAATATCAAATTCAAGTTGAAGTTTTTAGTTCAAGGATGATGAGTCAATAGCATTGTTGAGAAAGTGAACTATTCTCCTAGAGTGACACATGGTAGTTAGTTGGAGGGTATCAATCTATATGATGAACCAAATGGACTAGCGCTAGAACAATAACTCTTGTTAGTGTGACCTTTCGAAGATCTAATTTGTCTTGTGATAAATGTCAAATAAAAAACCTAGGAATTTATTATAATTAGTTGTCGTGCTTGCTAATGTTTGTGGGAAACAAACTAACCCAATAGATCAGTATCACCCATACTGAATAGAACTATATCACCCAAATCCATAAGCATCTGAGCTAAAATCTATTCATCTCATTAATAAAGGTGAAAACAATACAGAAATTATAGTCCCTCCATATAATCAAACCATTGAACCATACAATCAATATGACCAAATAAGGGGCACAAGAGGCATAAAAAATCCACCATATCATGCATAAGTCCTAGAGAGCTATCCATAGGTATCCACAAGAAACTATAAGGCACATATAACTATCTATAAGCCTCCATAAGATAACCAAAAGGCACATAAAAGCATCCATAAACATTTATAAAAAACATCAGATGCACAAAACCTTCCATAAGTGTGTAAGAGCCACACAAAACCATAAGGTGCACTATACCATATGAAAATGCGATGTTCATTTAAAATCCCAAGAATTGCAACACTGTCATTGCCAAGAGGAGACGTTAAACGAAAACTACCTCAAAGACAAATGCATTGGATATGAGCCAATGTCTCGTGCCATGCAATTCTTCAAAGTTTTGATAAACCATAATCCTCCCACACAAAGAAATACAACACATGAATGAGAGTAACAAGAACATGCATGTTCAAATCAAAGAAAACTAATAGTGTTTCTCCAAAAAGGTCCTTAATACCCATTTTTCCATAATGTAACAACCCCGATGAAAATTCCTTGTAAGAAAAATCAATAAAGGAAAAATAGTAACCACAGTTGATGGTTCCGATATGAATGTTGGAAAACATCCCTGTGATGGCAATCACTTGTGGTTGGCTAATGGCTAAAGAAATTGGCAAAGGCAATGGCTAAGGATTTGGAAAGGCCAAATGGAATTTTTGGCACACTTATTTATGAAAATAATGGAAATTAGAATAGAAAAGGGACGTGAAAGGTCACAGGTTGGATGTGAAGAGGAAAATGAAGGAAAATAATGGAAAATGAAGGAAATAGAGGCCTCATTCATAAAAGGCTTCTTAGGATCAAATCAGAAGCTTTTTTTCAGTTTAGTTTTGGAGCTCTCTCATTATTCTCTCTCCCTTTCATACTCTTGGAGAAATAGAGTTTTTTTGGAGCACTCTTGGAGGGTGTGGCATCCTTCGATTTTAGAACAAGAAGGAAAAGGAAGAGAAGGAAAGCACAATAGGACAACAGGATCAATAGCTACAGCAGGATTTGCTTGCAGGTACAGAATTTCATGTATGTTTTCCTCACTAGTTTGCACGGCATATGCATGTGGATTATTGGTCATAATATGTCAATGGCATGGAGGATTGCATGGATTGACAGTGGATTTTCTAGCCTTTCCATTTCCTGGATAGCCACGAAGATTATGGGTTTATGTCCTTGTTTTGTTTTGGTTGATTCTCATGTTTCCTTAGGTTGGGTTGAGCTACTAGTTCCTGGAGCCTTGGTTGAATAAATTATTTGGAGCCCTATAACATCTTGGGTTAAGTTACGAGTGTCATAGCCTTGGTTGCAAAAATTCTCTAGAGCCCTTGGTGCGTTGAGTTACTAGTCCTAGAACCTTGGCTGGACAAATTCTCTAGAGCCCAATGACAACTGTGGGTTGAGTTTCTAGTCTTGGAGCCTTGGTTGGAACAAATGCTCTGGAGGTCTAGATGGATGGGATAGAGACCAATCTAATGATGGATTGTGATGTTCGAGCATTAGGTGGAATCACTTCTTGATGGGTTTAGGTGGTTGGCCTCTCAAAGACCTAGATGGTTTTAGATTGCTGTATTCTATGAGATCACACATTCATGTTTGGAATATGGCACGAGGGTAAATAGCTAAAGAGAGATTTGTCTCAACTATTCTATGGTTGGGTGGAAAGTGGAAGTCTCATCCGGGTTTTGATTTTGCAACATCAACATGAGTCTATCTCTCCTTGTATTTCTATGAGTATTATATTGGCTATATGTGGTTTATATGGTTGTGATTTCATAAGTATTTTTGCTTCTATTATGCTAGTTATTTATGTGTTTTATGACAGAAGCTATGTATGGATATCAACATATATTTACTTGTAAATGAATGATCAATGTATCTATGACCTAATGGATGAAATGATAGTTGATATGTTGAGGAATCAATGCTATTTAGCAATTCTCAACTAGGTATAAGACCCCTATGCTTAGATCTATTATTTATACATGTAGATTACATTTTCATGATATGTTTGACAAAATGTCTATCATGGCTAGTAGGGGTGTAGTAAAGGTCTTATTTAAATGATTGCATTACACTGTCATTTCCTTGCTAATTTACTATTTTGAAGACACGTCAATTCAATTTTGGGTAGTGACCTAGGCTTTGGGCCTAAAAATGTGGCTTAATTCCCAGGGATTCTGCCACAAGACTAAGCAGATGAGTCCATGGATTAAAAGTGAAGTCATAGTTGCATGCCAAGATTGGAATTATGTTACTACCCAACCTGTAACCCAAAAAAATGAATCTATATGCTTGGAGAATATCCCATAATAGAATTGTGGTATCCATGATACTGAAATAACTGTAGTTATTTCACATGGATGACATCGAGAATGGGCAGTGCTTATGGCTCCTTAGGCAGATGCAAGTGATACCAAGGAACTGTTTTTGTTTAGAGCAAGGCTTTGTGAAAATGACATTCCTTTCAAGGATGATTAGAACGGATGTTTGCAGAATTCAACAAGTGAAATGTTAAAAAGTTATGTTTCTACCCCTGATTTTTAAATTTTGTTAGTCCACTAGATGTTGTGAATATTGTGACTACCTCTAGTAATGGAGAACGAAGTGCACACATGGGGAAAGGGTGCATATTTTGGAGGCTAGAAAATTCAAGAAATAGAAGATTGAGAAGCTAAAGGTGGTGATCCAGAGAGTCCAGATAATGAAGTTGTTGATCCACATTATGTAATGGAGCCAAATGGATAATTTTGCAAGTCCATCTAACATCACCACTGGTTTTCTCATTTTGTGCCTAAAATCTATATTATTTGGTGGTCGTAACTGTAGTGGCAGTAGCAATTTGCAGCTATGTTCATGTAACCAATCCAAACCTCTTCTAAGAGAAAGGGATCTATGGCTTTGCAAGGGAAGAAAAATGCTTGAAAAAAAATCTAAGGTTTTTGGCACACCTAGAAACATTGTAGATGATCCTACTTTTGATATTCTTGAAAATATTTTATGTTTCAAGCTATCATATTCAAAAAATGTGTTTAAAGAGAATAATGCAGTGCCCAAATTGCAGAGATATTAAAGAGGGGTAGTGGCTTTACACAAATAAGTGTAATTCACATGAAGACATTCCATTTAAAAACATAATATGTTAAGATGACTATGACATTTATGCTGTTTATGAATTAGTATTCTCATATGAACATATTGATCCAATTAATTGGTGCCCTTATCAAGGTTCATATCCATAGACTTCAGTTTCTTTAGAAGAAGCATAATCCCTAGTAAGTGGTTATCATGATGTTGTTTTCATGTTGTATATGAAGAGGTTTCAGTCACCTTCCCTTTGGTTTTGCTTGTGAATCTGGGCCATTGAAGCACCAAATTGTTATGATTTCATGACTGAATTTGTGCAGTACATAGAGAATGAAATTATGTGAGTAGAAACTGCTGAACGTTCAAGTTTCACATCTTCGTATTCTAGGAACTCTTCTCATACTGTACTTCCAATGTTGAGTTTCATATGGCTTAAATTCTAAAGTAATTTTAGAGGCAATGGAAGTGGAAGCTTTCCAAAGTCATTTGGATTGGGTTATGTAGAAAGTGCAAGTTTACCTTTATTGTAGAATAGTTTTGGGGGAAATTAGTTCATTTGCATCGGCAACTAACGGAACAACAAAGATTGAGGATTGTGCTTCTTAGCATATTTTCAAATATATACAAGGATCTATTATTTTATTTTGGGGATAATAGAATGATTTATAAAACATGCATTTAAGTATGACCACAAGAAAGAAACTATAGTAAAATTGAAAATTTTGAACATAAACAACTTTATCCAAGGGAAGAATATAAAAGAGATGGTACTAGCCATTCCTCATCTTCAACAAGTCCACTATTTTCTCAAGAATGTGAAGGAGAGTATCCATGTCTGGTCACTACAGTCAATTTTCTAAAGGAGGGATTTGAGAAATTTAGGAAATATGATAGTTTTGGATGGCTGCAAGGTCATGAAATATCAACAAATAATGTCAACCTCCAACTTGACTAGTATGGAGTATTATTTGAGTAGCAATGTAATATAGGAGGTCAAGAATTGGTAGAATTTTTATAGTGTGACACTGGCTTAAGTATAATACTTTGTAAACCCTCATGGTTATGCTAGTGAGAGTGTCATATAGCCTATAGATGAAAACCAAGGCAATGAGGAACTTTTGTTGCAAGTTAGATTTTCTCACATGATTCTCTCTAGAATAAAACCAAGTTCATCTTTAGAAAATATTGTGAAAGAACATGTTGTAGAATTCAAATATGATTTTGTTTTGGTTGGAAGCAGTAAATGACAATCAGTGGGAACAAATTGAGTGTGTAGCTCGAGATGGCGTTGAACCTCTTACATATACAAAAGAATAGCTTCTTCAAACCTTCATTAAGGAGAAACTACGTCAATGACTTAGGTATAAAAATAATGAAGCAGAAAAGGGTGCATGAGTTCTTAAAAAGCATGGCCAATGTGTCTTATGCATAGCATCTCCACTAGGTTACATATGGGTAATAACTCTAATAGTAAATGCTAGTGTTGGGAATAAATTTTGAGATGCACATGGATGGACTACAGAGGCATCACTAACTAGCCATCTACCTACACTTACTCTTGGTTACAATGAGTATAATTAGGCATCCAATCAATAGGTCAAACATTTACCAAATAAACAAGCAGAGATTGAGAATTTTTTAAGCTCAAAATTAGTTACAACATTTAGTGGCAGATATTTTGAATTTTTTTAGTATCCAAAGGGCCATAGCTGGCAGTCTAATGAACACTTGGTAGCCAAGAGATTCTGAAGATGATTCTAACCACTCCAACAATACCAATAACTTGAGACACTTTGTAACAACTTTCCATATTCTAAGGCAGAAAATTTGAAAACAGTTCAAAATTTCTTGCACACTCTTCAGAGACAATTTTATTTTAGTATATTATTTAAGATTTTATTCCATAAGTATTGTAATAGTTAGGAGAGATTTTGTCTATATATTGTTTCATTTGTAATGTAAAAGGGTTGGATTTTGATGCCAAGGCTCTTGACTTTGTAATAGTTTTTATTATATTATTTGCAATGAAAGCCTTTTGGCTGCCATTTATGACAGAATTTATGTTTCTATTATGTCTTTCTAGTGTTTCCATAACTTTTTTTTGCACATGTTCAAAGTATTATGGATGATCTGGGTAAGAATAGATTGAGTTTCAATCTCTCTGAAATCCCCTACAAATTAATAATTATTTTAAGAGATTAGTATATTGGACTGTTTATTTGAGTTAGCTCTTCTTTGAACTAATTTTATTGCCCGTCCTTCTATCTTCTCCTGAATGTGTTTTGTTGGGCTGTACCAATCTTCTATATGCATCCAAATTTCCCTAGTTGGTAGGTAGTCAAGCTGATTGCTCAATTATTAGGAATCTCCTTACATTCTTCTATCATAATCCAAGAAATGCTAAGTCATTATGTTGGGTTGGAAGCTAACACTTTTTGTATGAATACGTAAGAGGGGTATTCATTCATGAACAACGATTGTGCAATCATCAACGACCACCCAAACTAAATCATAAATCTGTCCACTCTGATTCATAGGTTGTTTTTCAGTGACACTGAACAACGTTAAACAAGGTCTCATAGCAAATGAGGGAGCTCGCTCTGGTTCAAGGGCTAGCTTGAACCTAAAGGCTAGTTGAGTTGGTTTCCTAACATTTTTTTTGCAACCAAGGACTACCTATAGGAAATACATACAACATTTGGTGCTATTTCTGTTGAGCTAAGTAACGAAGAGATATTTTTCCCAGGAGAACGATAAAGATCAGATCTATTCCTTGCTAGTGAATAAGGAGTAGGCATTTATTATCGGTTGCATTATTTTCACTTGGAGAATCCACTTTGTCATATCACGATTCCACTAGGTCACCGATCCCACTATTTCAAGATTTAAACTACCTTTACTGCTATGCAAGGTTCATTGATACTCGAAATCAGCAATTTATGTCTTTTCCTCTCAGCCATGATAAAAATTCTAATATCTCCACAGAGGATGCAACTGCCAAAGTTGACCTATGAGTATAAGTTTTCTATGGGATTTTATGTTTATATTGTACATATATTTCAGATTTTCAACTACTGGCAACCTAGTTTCTAAATAAACCAACTTCTTACTTGGTTACATTGGAAAGTAGATTACAACTAGCATTGTAAAGCTTTTCAGCTCAGTTAAATAGAGGTGTGTGGGATTGAGTAGTATGATTTGAACAATATACAATAAATCAGTTTATAGTTTTATTCTTTTGAAAATTTCATCTTCAAATTTCAGTGGGAAAGAGTATCTGAATTAGTACAGATATATGGTTGCATTTCATAGTTACAGGTTTTTGGTGTGTAGTAGCACGCTATTCAAATGACAGGATTGATCCATGAGGATTAGTTATATTTGTATATTATGGCATATGAATGGATGATGGTTTTATAGTATGACTCCATGTCTAACAATTTGCAGCATGAGGATTGTTTCATTTTAAGTAGTTGTTAGGCAATGAGTGAGTAATTATTTTCAAGAAATAGTGTTTGAAGTACTGGTGAAATTTTCTTTATTTTCTATATTCTTTTTGCTGCGAATAGTCAACAAAGGACAGAGGATGCATTCAGGTAACTGGTTACAGTGGACATACTTTAAGTTGAAAGTTACAAATAAAGATTGCAATGTTTCAGTTGGGAGTGTCAGTTTGATTTATAGATTGTAGCTTCAGGTCACAGGTTTACGATATGACTCCATGCCCAACAATTAAGGCAACTGGTCTACTAGTTCTCTGCATCCCATGGGGGGAGGCAGTCACCATTGGAGCCAATGTTGTAACATATTTTGGTACACTGAAAATTACAAATTTTCAGTGGAATTTGGCAATTGTTCTTGACCCATTCATTTGAAGCAATTATAAATTTGGTGTTTGTAAATGATGATATTTTAATAAAAGTTTGAATAAGTGTAAAATCTATAGAAAATTATATATTTTTATAAATTTTATTTATTTATTATTAAAACTTTTTGTTAAAACTATTAGACCAAACATCCAATCTCCAAGTTATATGTTAAAGTTCATTATTCATTAGGTAACACATCAAATAACATGATAAATACATGGGATAAATATCAAGCACCTTTCAGTGGTTAGATATTAGTGTGTAAAGATCAATGGTTTTCATTTCATTTCAAAACCCCCAAGGTCATCCGAGCTTCAACAACTGAGGGGGGGTCGAAAATATTATTTTGATAAAACCATTTTGATCCTATGTGGCATCAGTAGGAGGAGTTCGGACCCCCAGGTCCAAAACCATTTACCGGTAGAGATCTCCCTTTGAAATCTGTTGGTGGTTTCAATGACAGTGCAAGGTTAAAGGTGGCAATATAATCCTTGTGTGGCCATGATTCATATGCCCATCATATATCTTCGCCAAGAGAATGAAAACTATTGTAATTTAAAATATTTCTAATAAACTTCAGATGGAAGATAACATCTGGCTCAAGTAATGATGTCTGCTAATAATGCATCAAGATTGGTGGGTGCATGCACACAAAGAGGTGATGGAAGTATGTGGACAAAATTCCCTAGGTGCAGATAGTGTGAATCATTTTAAGATTATTGGAATGATTCTGAATGGGGTCTTTAGACTGTATCCACCAGCAACATTTATGCAACGGTAGACATACAAACCAATGAAAATTGGAAACCTCTCAATTATTCCAGGCATTGGCCCTCTTCTTCTTCCAAAAGCCGCAAAGCATCCATTTGTATTCATGCCATTTGGAATGGGTCCAAAGGTATTTTTGGGGTATAAATTTCCTCTGTTGGAAGAAAAAGTAGTATTAGCGACAATTCTACAATGATTTTCTTTATCATTTCTCCATATTATGCTCATGAACCTATCATGTTTCTCACCATGTGACCCCAACATGCAGCCCAAGTGATCCTACACATGAACTAGTGCATCTGTTTAGTTATCTTCTTATGTTGCTCCAAACGAGGAATTACAATACTTCCCACAACTTAGAATTTCTGCAGGGGTTTCTAATGCATTTGATAAACTTGTTCCATGGCTTGTTTTTCACCCATGGAGCAATGCCTTTATTCATTGGACTTTCAGAATTTCAATTGTGATTCGTTCAGCGATACTAAATATCCACCATTGTAACCCGGAGATGAATCTTGGGTACAAACTAATGAGAACCAGTATTGCAGCAAGAATGTTGCAACTCCTGGGGCTACCAGCTTTAATTTATCAACCCGGGGTTCATATAAACTTGGAGGTGACAATTATGTATACATAAGTAATGGTGGTGGGTTCACTCTTTGTCACTGCTAAGATGGCGATAGACCACTAAGGTTTTTCAAACCATGCTTCTATTGATTTAGAAGAAGCTTGATTACCAATGAGGATGTGGGAAATATACACTAAAATAAATCTTGTCTACTATAGTAAGGAAAAGTCTGAAAATCAAATGCTTAAACACACCATTTATCTAATTTAACTGCCAAGAGGCTTTGCTTCATGATAATACTAAGTTATCATATGTACAATCCTACTGTTCTAGGCATGTAATTTGAAACATCAAACATTCTACTCCTGTGCATGTAAATGAACAAAATGACTTCTTTTCCTTTTTGTCTTTTTTATATGAAAGTGTGAATGCTAACTTCTTTTGGTGATGTGGCAGGTGGATTAGTTATGATGGTGGATGATAAGACGGCTTGGGAGGCATGTATGGGTCATTTTGTCACTTCCTAGGTGCTTTTTCCACAATTTGGCCTCAAATCAGGCCACTACAGGTCAACCTACAGGATGTCGTAATGCGTCCTACAAGATGTCCTAATGCTCCTACAGGATCCCCTGTATTCCTACATGATACAACCGAGAGAAAGAGAAGGGATTTAGAAGGTGATTTAAGGTTAGGAAAGGTGAATGGTGGGTGAAATGAGGCAAGGGAGTGCCTATGACTCCTTCATAGATCAAAATATAGTAGTGATATGGTTGGATTTGCTCAAAAAGCTTGGAGAAGTATTCTTGTGGAACGATGAATTTGGTGAGGAATTTAGTGAAGGAAACTAATAACCATGGATGGATGAGGATAGGATAGGGTTGATGATCATAAAATGTCTTTGTATTGGTGAAAATCCCGCATTGGATCAATCATTGACATTTATCCATAAATCATGTAAACAAGAAGGATTTCAATTAACTAAGGAAAACATAATTTCATGAACTAGATTCCTATTTCATGCATGGGAAAACTTGTAGAATAATATGAAACCTTGATGAGATCTAATAAAATACTGAAGAAAGTATAAATGAAAATTAAATCCTATTCTTGAAAACTAGTAAAATTCTTACCTAAGTAACAAAAAACCCTAAATTCCATGTGAAACCATAATTTTGTCTTTTTGGGGCTGGATAGGAGTTCTTTCCTCAAACCATGGTCCCTGAAGGGAGAAGTGAGGCCAAATCTACCTACTAACATCTTTTTTATATTCCTTTATATTCCTAAGCTAATGTTGAAGCAATGCACAAATGGAAGAAAACTAATCAAATCCACAACTACTTGCAACGAAATGATGCTAAAGACAATTCAACCATTAATCTATAAAATCAACTACGCATACAAATAAAGAGAAGCCTTTGATACTAGGGTTGGGCCCTAAACCAAGATCTTTAGCCCTCTAAGTAAACTCAGTGCTAGATCAAGGAAATGCTCATTCTCATTATTAAAACATAAAATTAGGTAAAAATGTCTTCCACAAGTCTTGAACTCAAAAATTCCTAGTGTTTTTACAACAAAAATTCGAATCCTAATGAGGCTCCAGGCCTCTTTATTTATAAAGCTGAAGTCTCCAACAACTTCCTTAAATCTATGGAGGCTCAGCTCCCAAACTCAAGATGAATTGGCTCTGTAACTGTCACTGGCTCGACTGCCTTTTCATCTTCATGACTTGGTTGCTTGTAACTTTGAGCTAGTGTGATTCATGGAGGAATATTCGAATGAGTGAGGAGTAAATGAGGAGGATCTATCTCCTACAATATCTCCTCCTTGTCTCATTCGAGTTTCCGCCCTTAAATAGACAAAATTTCCATGATTTTCTCTCAAAAACCTGCAATTAATGCACATTAGTCCACTAGGAATAATATCTCATGTTTACTCATCTCATTAAGAAAAATATGATCAAAATTTGTAAGAAATTATGAGAAGATTTGTTTTGAATAAGCTAGGAGGTGTATGAACGTCCACATAGTTACCCAATTATGAAGCTGATCACAAACTAAAGTGAAGTCACAGTTGCATGCGAAGATTGGAATTATGTTACTTCCCAGCCTATAACCCAAAACAATGAATCTATATGGTTGGAGAATATCCCATAACAGAATTTTGGTAGTCATGATACTAAAACAATTGTAGTTATTTGACACAGACAAGAATGAGAGTGGGCAGTGCCTATGTCTCCTCAGGTAGATGTGATTGATACCAAGGAACTTTTTTTGTTGATCACAAGGCTTTCTGAAAGTGACATTTCTTTCAAGAATGATCAGAATGGATGTTTACAGAATGCAAAGAGTGCAATGTTAGAAATTTCTATTTCTAACCCTGATTTTTAAATTCTGTTAGTCCACCATATAATGTGAATATTGTCACTACATCTAGTAATGGTGAACCAAGTCCACACTTGGGGAAAGGGGGCATATTGTGGAGGCTAGAAACTTCAAGAGAATAAAGGATCGAGAATCTAAAGTGTTGATCCAGAGAGTGCAGATAATGAAGTTGTTGATCCAGATTATGAAATGGAGCCCAATTGATAATTTTTGAGGCCCAAATCACACTGACACTGATTTTCTCATTTGGTGCCTAAAATATCTATTATTTTGGTGGTAGTAATTGTGGTGGCAGTAGTAATTTTCTACTATATTCATGTAACCAGGCTAGACCTCCTCCAAGAAAATGGATTTGTGGATTTGCAAGAGAAGAACCATGCTTAAAACAAAATTTAAGGTTTTTGGCACTCCTAGAAAGATTGAATATGATCCTACTGTTCACATTATTGAAAATATTTTATTTTCAAGCTATCATCTTCAAAAAATGTGTTTAATGGGAATAATGTAGTGCCCAAATTCCAAAGATATTGAAGAGGGTAAGTGGCTTTATGCAAATGGGTGTAATTCACATGATGACATTCCATTTGAAAACATAATGTTTTAAGATGACTATGACATTTATGGTGTTTATGAATTAGTATTTTCATATGAGCAAGTAGTTATGAAGATGTTGTTGTCATGTTCTATATGAAGAGGTTTCAGTCACCTTCCATTTGCTTATGTTAATGAAACTAGGCCATTATGGCAGTGACTTGGTTATGATTTCATGATTGAAGTTGTGCAGTACATAGAGAATGAAATTGTGGGAATAGAAACTACTGAACTTTCAAGTTTCACATCTCCAGATTCTAGGAACTCTTCTCATACTATACTGCCAATGTTGACATGCATATGGTTTAAAGTATGAAATTATTTTAGAGGCAATGGAAGTGGAATCCTTTCGAAGTTGTCTGGATTGGGTTATGCAGAAAGTGTTAGTTTGCCTCTGTTCTAGAATAGATTTGGGGTAAATTAGTTGACTTCCATGGGAAACTGACTAAACAACGATGATTGATAATTGTTCTCCTTAGCATATTTTCAAAGATATAAAAGGATCCATTATTTTCTTTTGGGGATAATAGAATGATTCACAAAACATGCTTTTAAGGACAATCTCAAGAAAGAAAATACAGTGAAATTAAAATTTTTGAACATAAACGACTTTATCAAAGTGAAGTATATCCAAGAGATGGTACAAAACATTCCTCATCTTTAACAAGTACACTCTTTTCTCAATAATGTGAAGGAAAAGATCCATGTCTAGTCACTACATTCAATTTTCTAAAGGAGAGATTTGAGAAATTCAGGAAATTTAATAGTTTTGGATTGTTAGAAGACCAAGAAATATCAACAAATAATGTGAACCTCCAACCTAACTATTACGGAGTATTATTGAGCAGCAATGCAATATAGGAGGTCAAGAATTGGCAAAATATTTCTAGTGTGACACTAGCTGAAGTACAATATCATATAAAACCTTGCAGTTATGCTAGTGAGAGTGTCCTAGAATCTATAGATGAAAACCAAGGTCATGAGGAACTTATGTTGCAAGTTAGAATTGCTCACATGCTTCTCTATATAATAAAACCAAGTTCATAATTACACAATATTGTGAAAGAAGGTGTTGCATAATTCAAAGATGATTTTATTGTGGTTGGAAGCAGTAAGTGACGATTAGTGGGAACAAATTTAGTGTGTTGTTTGAGATGGCAGTGAGCCTCTTGCATATACAAAAGAATGGCTTCTTCAAACCTTCCTAAAGGAGAAACTATGTCATTAGATCATGTATAAAAATAATGAAGGGTATAAAAATAATGTAGGGGAAATGGTGGTTTAGTTCTTAACAAGCATGGGCAATGTGTCTTACACATAACATTTGCACCAGGTTACGAATGGGAAATAACTCCAATACTAAATGATAGAGTTGGGATTAACGTCTGATATGCACATGGATGGAATGTAGAGGCATCACTAACTATCCATCTACTTATGCTTATGATTGGTCACAATGAGTATACTAAGGGATCCAATCAACAGGTCAAACATTGGCCAAATAAACAAGGAGAGATTGAGATTTTTGTAAGCTCAAAATTAGTTACAACATTTAGTGGCAGATATTTTGATTTTTTTGACATCCAAAGGACCATAGCTAGTAGTCTAATGAACACTTGGCAGCCAAGAGATTGTGAAGACAATTCTAATCACTCCAACAATACCTACAACTTGAGACACTTTACAACAAATTTCTAGATTCTAAGGTAGAGAATTCGCAAATAGTCTGAAAGTTCATACAAACTATTCAGAAATTGTGTTATTTTTAGTATATTACTCAGGATTTTATTCCATAATTATTTTATCAGTTGGGAGAAATTTTGTCTATATATTGTTTCATTTGTAATGTAAAAGGGTTGGATTTTTGTGGCAAGGCTCTTGACATTTTAATATATTCTATTATAGGATTTCTAATGAAATCCTTCCAGCTCTAGTTTCTGAAAGAATTTGGGTTTCTAGTATGTCTTTATAGTGTTTGCATAACTTTTTTTTGCACATGTTCAACGTATTATAGAAGGTATGGATAATAATAGATTGAGTTTCAATCTCTCTCAAATCCCCTGCAAATTAATAATCATTTAAAGAGATTAGTATATTGGACTATCTATCTTAGGTAGCTCTTATTTGAACTAATTTTATTGTTTGTCCTTCTATCTTCTCTTGAATATGTTTTGTTGGGATGTAGAAATCTTCTATGCACATCCAAATTTCCCTAGTTTTTATGTAGTCAAGTTGACTGCTCAATTATTAGGAATGCCCTTACATTATTCTATCATAATCCTTGAAAAGCTAATTCATTCCTTCAGGCTGGAACCTAACACTTTGTGAGCGAATTTATAAAAGGGGTATTTATTCATGAAGAGGGATTGTGCAATCATCAACAACCACCCAAACTAAATCATAAATCTGGCCACTGTGCTTCATAGTATGTTGTTCAGTGGCAGTGAACAATGTTAAACAACGCCTTGTAACAACTGAGGGAGCCCCCTTTGGTTCAAGGGCTAGCTTGAACCTAAAGGCTAGTTGAGTTGGTTTCTTGGAGTAATTTTTATAGCCAAGGACTACCTACGAGAAACATGTACAATAGATCCAACAGGCCAAGTAAGTATTATTTCTTTGATGAAATAAGCCTTCATTCCTTTGTCTTCGAAAGTAGATATAGAAACAAAATTATTCTTCAACCGTGGCACATACATCACATCATGTAGAAAAATATTCTTCCTAGAATCGAGATCAAATTTAACAGACCCAAAGCCTTTAACAGGATGAGTCGAGTTGTCTCCAAGAATAATCTTGAAACTTGAATCCATTTCCACCAAATTAGAGATAAATTCCTTATACATAGGAAAATCAAGGTAGGCCCCATTATTATCCAACCGAATATCCCAACTATTTAGAGGAGAGGAACTAAAAGGTGCAGAAATAGGAATACATTCAAATTGATTTGTAGCATTACTTTCATACTTGGTATTTCTTGACCTCTTTTGAGGATGTTGGTATTATTCATGATCACTCAGAGAATTTCTTATTCTTCTTCCATCTCTTCCATTATAATCATTCCTTTGATAACCTCTTCTTCTTCAGTTATCAAACATGTTATTGTTGCTTCTTGTGTTTTAGTGTGAAACATTTTTTATCTCGGGGAAATCTTGAATATAGTGACCTTTCTTGTGACAATTTTAGCATTTAATGTGTGGTGATTCCTTTTATCTTCCATTCCTTCTATTTGAATTTTCAGGAGGAGGCTTTCTTGAGCTTGATGGACCTCCTTTTCCTTTATTCCTCTTGTTATAAGTGATGAAAGAAATAGTCTCTCCTTCTTCATGCTTTTGTAACTTGCCTCTTGAGATCATCCTTGATTCTTATTGAGTGAGTTTTCCAATGATATCATCAAATGATGGTAATATATTGTTATTTCTTACAGTGATAATGAAGGTTTCCCAAATGGAGGTTTCCCAAATGAGGGCCTGGAGGTGATTCCCCCCCTTAAACTTGACTTGGGGTTCCTTAACTAAATCGAGGCAAAACCTACTAAGTGAGACAATCCCACTCACTCTAGCCCTTACCCCCTTCAATTTTTTTACCAGGGATTTGTTAACTTGACATACCCCTATTACCTAGGTCTAACCCATACTCTAACCGTAATTACCTAGGGGTACACATGCCTTACCAGGTCTTACAACAATATGCCCATTTACATGAAAATTAAAAATTTCACTCCATTATAATATTTGTTTTTTGTTTACCCTTGTTTTTGTCTTTGTACATATTAAATCAAATCAATGTACATATAAAAATAATCCATCTATAGAATTACATAATAGGAAACAATCAGCACATCAGTAAGAGACATTGATTTGGTCAATGACCAAGGAAAATCCAAAAATGGTGAAAAACTATTTGAAATTCTTCTTCTATTAGATTGTCATCAAATGTTCAACATAGAGTACAATGAGCCAAAATTATCTACCAAACTAATAAAGGACTATACATAAATATGATCCTAGCAACTTATACTGATCAAAGTTAACTTTCCCACCTTCTAGTCAGTTGCAGTTAACTGCAGTCAACTGTAAAAAAGAAACCCTGAGTCTTAGCTGCATAGAGGGAGAGATCATGCATGAGACTGAAGCATTATGGTCACATATAAAGGTTCGTATTCCTACGACTACAACCAAAAATTTCTCGCGACAACCATGTGACTACAGAACAAAGCCATAATCTGCACGTGTAAGCTTTAGACCTACAATTTTTGATCTGTACGGACCAAATTATATGAATCCACTTGAAACCTATGCAAACCAATCTAAACAAGAGAGAATAATAAGATGCTTGATGATTATGTCCAAATGAGGGTCACATGAATCATCAAATCCACTCTCTCTCTCCTTTCATGATCTTCACAGGCATCATAATTGACATAGGAAAACTAAGCCAAGTGTATTTTGTGGCAGGGGAATGCATCTCTAAGAGGCCTTGAATCACTAATGTTCGTACTATTCATAATAGGCCCTCTCCCCATATAAAATACACATACTAATTCCCTTTTCTTGAGGAAACATCAGACATCGACCACCCAAAAAACAAGGAAGGGGACATAGTTGATTGAATTGATGCTCAACAGGGATCTTCTGAGATGAAAGGAAAACAACCAACATGATTAGGACATCCAATTTCTATCACTTTTACCTCTCTTTTTTCTTTCTCTCATATTTTCTAGTCTCAATTTTAGGCTTTTTGGCATATATAAAATTTCAAAATGTTTGAGTTTTTGTTTTTTTACACCCATTCTGAATCAGAATCAGACTACTATTCTTCTTAACATCCTATCTAGTTTTCCCTGCAGGGCCAGATGGCAAGATTTAGTAATCTAGACCCAAAATTATTTAATGAATGTACTATGCATAAAAAAAAAAAATTCTAAAATAATGTTCTTTGCTTTCCTAATAAAATAATATCAAATTCCTAAAAAAAAAGAAAAAAAAATAATGAACTACTTTTGTTTGAATATATTTATTTTCTTAAATATAATTAGATAATAAATTAAATGTTTTATTCTTGTGGTGTGCATATGGTAGGTTTTAGTTGTCCCAATCTAAGGGTTTAACTGTGAGATTTATTAAATCATCAAAATATTTATTTTCCTAAAAAAAATATCTTCTACCTTCCCCTCGCCATTTATTTCCTTCCACACAACTGCTTCTAGCTAATTAAAACAACTTTAAGTTTTCCTCCATATTTTCCATGAAGTTGTTACTATTTCTGAAGTATTATATGGAATCTTGGGTTCTCCTCTAGCTCATTCACGCAGTCCTCATATTTCCTCTATACTTTCCATGAAGTTTGTTACAATTTATGAAGTATTATATGAAATCTGAGGTTCTCAATCTGAGTTGTTGGAAGGATAGGTTATTGACATTAGAGGAAAGGTTAGATTATCTCACTTTACAACATATTTACGTGAAATATAATACAAGGGTGAACTGCTTATCTAAAATATCTCTTACCAAGGCCACTAGAATTAATATGTTTTACTAATGTCAGTCCATTAATATAATCCAATGATGAAACTTTCCTTTATATCATCTAATATAGTTTTATGCAAATAGTTTTACTTGACTCTTTATGATAGCATAGTCAATATACTTGTTGTTTTTGTACTCTCTCTTAGAGACCTATTTATTTTTCTCTAGCTACTATTGGTCATCAGTTTCCAATAATATATGAAGAATTTTTCACAAACAAATAAGTGGAACATAAAGTATGAAGGAAGAAATGTGTAGTTCTTGAGTGAGGCTAGCTCAATGTAGAGACTTCCTACACTCACAACTTGATCCATTCAACCATAAAACACATACATCTATAGGACTAGGAATATGTTGAGGAGTTTGAACAACTTCCTCATAAATAGGATCTAAGAACTAAATAAAACCCATAATCTCAAAAAGACACAAAAAACAACTAATAATAATATACTCTAGAATATTATACATTTCTACATTATTGTAAGTCTCCCCCCAATCGAAAAATGTATTTTCTACCACACCTAAAAAGTTCTAGATGAATCATACTTTTGATTTCCAAGAGGATTTGTGAAGATGTCAGCCACATTATCCTGACTGTTACAATAACTTAAAGTAATGCCTTTCGACTGCATCTTCTCCTTCAAAAATGGTATTGGGTATCAATATGTTTTGATCTTGCATGGTACATGGGATTATTGACCAAATTGATAGATCTTTGATTATCAAACTTGACAATTTTCTATTCTTGTCCAACATATTTTAGAATTCATTGCAATCAAATTTCTTCAAATGTAGCACTACACAAAGCTTTTTATTCATCTTCAACTAATGATAAAGAAATAGTTGGTTGTTTTGCTACTCCATGCTATAATCTCAGATTCAATATAGAAAACATATATTGAAGTTGATCTTTTATCATTAGGGTTCTCATCCCAATTTTAACGAAAGTAAAATCCCAATTGAACATTAAAAGCATATGTATATTTAATACCATAATTAATAGTCCCCTTAAGATACCAGAGGACCCCCTCAGCTACATTCCAATGGATTTCAAGAGGCTTGGCCACGTATTATCTCAACATGTTGACTGAATATGCAATATCAGAGTTGGATATAGTGATATAGTTCAAACATCCCACAAAATGAGGATACAATGTACCATCCATCTCTCTTGAGCCATCATCACTATAAAATTTAATATTTTGTTCTAAAGGTACTCGGATTGCTTTACACTAATCCATGTTGAACCTTTTGAGTACCTCTATGATATATTATAGTTTGTCCATCTTCTCTCCCGTTATTATAATATCATCAACAATACAGGGAAATCAGAAAATCATGCCCTTTGTTATCTGTTTTGATATAGAGATTAGGATTACTTTGACTCTACATAGAACCCTTATGAAAAAGGAAATAATCAATGTTTTCATACCATCATCTTGGTATATGTTTTAACCCATATTAAGCTTTCTTTATTTTACAAACAAGTTGTTCTTGTCTTGTTTTAATAAACCTTTGTTTTAGTTCCCCACTCAAGAAGGTAGACTTAACCTCTAGTTGATGAAGATTCCATTTATTTTTTGTAGCTAAAGAAATCATCAATCTAATTGTATTCAACTTAGATACTAGTGGAAAGGTTTCATATTAATCAATTGCCTCCTTGTGTGAATAAACTTTAGCAACCAATATAGATTTGTATTTATCCACACTCCCATTAGCTTTCAATTTCGGTTTGGATGACCATTTTCATCCTATGGGTACTTTATTTTAAGGCAATTTAGTTAATTCCCAAATATCATTTCTTATTATTGAATCATATTCTTCCTCCACTGTATTTTTCGATTCCACATGTTCATTAGCCTCCTTAAACTTCAAAGGTTTTATGAGAATCAAAACATTAGTCATCAAGGTATAATATTTATACCTTAAAGGTGGTTGAATATACTACAATGACCTTCTTGGGAGTTCATTTCTCTCATTCCGTCTTCCATTTTTTTCTAACCCATATTCTCCAAGAGGTTTCCTTTCATTGCTTGAGGCATCCATATCACTAGATTACCCTCTTGTTTCTACTCTTGTTCTCCTTCAACTTCTTATTTGGTAAAGGTCATGAGAAACATTCCACATATAATAGATGTTGTCCTTATGGCTTTCATCTGCACATTCATGAAACAAAATATCTTTACTTGGAAATAGTTTATGTGAAGAGGGATCAAACAATTTATATCCCTTATGGTGAGAATAATAACCAATAAATATACACTTGATAACATTGGCATCTCAAAATATGAGAAAAATATTTTCTTTGAAATTTTCTCAAATGGTTTACTATAGGTATATAACCATGAAGAGATTCAAATGAAGTCTATGATTCAAAATTTTTGTTGGACTTCTTTTTTTTAAATAGACAAAAACATTAATAGCTTCAACCCAAAAAGCATTAGAAATATTTTTTCCTTTCATTATGCTCCTCGCACATTCCACCAAGGTCTTATTCCTCCTTTCAGCTACGCCTTCCTGTTGTGGAGTATGTGGTATTGTGTACTATTGTAAGATTTCATGGGCTTTACAGTACTTGAAAAATGCACCCAATTGATATTCTCTCCCTTGATAATATCAAAGGATTTTGATGTATTTTGATGTTTTCTTTTCCACCAAGTTTTTAAAACCTTTAAAATATTCAAATACTTCACTCTTATTTCTCATAAAGTAAACCCATGTATATTTTTTGCAACCATCAATGAAGATCAAAAAAAAATATCATCCTCCTAGTGATCTAGTCTCCATAGGCCCACATAGATTTGTATGTGTAAGTTCCAAAACACCCCTTTTTATTTCATTCGTATTAGTATGGAATTATTATGTATGAATTTTCCCTAATGCACATGCTTCACATTCATAATATTCATTCTTTAATAATGGGAGGCCCAGTATCATTTTTTGTTTTTGAAGTTGCAATAAATCATGATAATTAATATGGACATACCTTTGTTTCTATAGAGCATCTATTGTCATGGTTGTAGAAACCTATGCTTGATGACTTTTGCTTGTCACAGAAAGCTTATATAAGCCCCCAATTGTCACACCTATAGTAACAAATATGAAGTGATCCTATGTATTTCACCAAACAGGGTGATGCCAGCAACTCTACCTTCAAATTATGATGTGTTATGGTAGAAGCGAAGAATAAATTCTTCTTAATGCTAGGTAAACATATCACATTATGAATATGTTTTATACTACCATTTGGTAATGTTACAAGCACATCACCATACCATTTAATTTGGTGTGGGTGATCACCTTCGAGATATATATTCACACCATTGTTGGATTCATGGAAATTTTCAAAACATGATCTAGAGCCAATAAACCATGCATTTGAATAATTAGTCTCAGAAGACAGTGCAACATTTCAAACAAATAATCTAAGGTTCATAAAACCATTATTCATAGATTCTCCTGCTTCAAAAAAATGACATGTATTCCTTCTACCTCTATGTTTTGAGTCATCATACTTTCTTTTAAAACAATCTCTAGAATGGTTCCCAAGCTTGCCACAATAATAACCTGTCATTCTAACATCACCCTTTGAAGGTCTGATACCTTTTTGAGGATTTTTATCAAATCGTTTTCCAAATGATGACTTTCTTTGTGGTGGCTCTCCTCCCTTTCTTCCTTCCCATGGGTTTCCTTTGTAAGTTTATTTTCCCTTCACCATCAATGCAATATTTTAATTTTGAGGCCTTCGATTTTTTCTCCTTTCTTCCTCCTGCATTAATATAATTGCCATTTCCTCAAAAGTAGGAGCTTTGTCCCTTACTGCAAGACCTGTAATGATCATTTGGTATTCATTTAACATTGCATTAAACATTAGTATTACAAGACCTATAATAAGATTGATTCTCATATGTCTCCTAGCTTATCCTTCAAATCTTTAATTCTTGAAATAAAATTACTAATAGTTTAATTTTCTTCCACCTGAATGGAGAGGATCCTACAAGAAGAGGACCCAAATTGTATTTTTAGAATCTGTTGTCACAACAACAATAACTCCAAAATATCTTCCTCTGTCAATTTTGGAGCCTACGATAACTATCGTTTTAAGCCCCCTTGACTCATCATGTTGTTGCATTTGTTATCTATGTGTCTTCTCCTAATGTCACATCACCCTATGTTAATGCTTCTTATGTGTCATCACTTAACCATTAGAATAAATTACATTAACTAGATCATGGTTACGTGAACTCATGATCTTTCTATAATTTGGAACTTTTCTTGTTGGAATGCACACACGTAAAAGCATGAAAAAGCAGACAAAAGAAGGAAACTCTCTTACAAAAATAAAAACTGCACTTTAAGTTGACAAAGAAATGCACTTGAGTTGAGAAAAATCCTTTGGGATGAAGGAGTGCCCCCTACTTGAGTGCACCCCTTCATGCTGTTTAAGTGAACCCTACTTGGGCACACTCCTTTGTGTCAAAGACATGCACCTTGTCTAGTTGCATGCATGAGCCAACCTATTGCATGAGGGCACACTATTAGAAAATAGGAGCCCACTTAACTTCTTTACTAACCCTTTCAAGTGATGACAAGTGGCACTCATTCATAAATGAATTTTACATGTTATGTTCTTTAAATAAACTCAATTAATAATTCTTGCCATAATCATTTCATTTGAGTTGAGGACATAGCTAGGGAATGAAGAAGATCTTCATCAACTAGTGTTGCAAGTAAGTTTTGCATGTCAAATCCTTCAATTGCATCTCATGATTTCACTGTCAGTATTTATGTTTCTTGTTGTCGATCATTTGTTTCTTAGTTTTCTTACGGGCATTTATGTCAAATATTCACATTGCAAGTATTAATCCATGGTTGCATGAAGAAACTCTTCACAATCTTGAAACCGTTCATCTTCCACCATTCATGCGACAATAGCTATAAATGTTTGCATATCTTTATCTTCCCCATCTTATCATCGAATCCTATTGATTGAAATTATTTCTCAGCTTCCAATAGGGAGAGCGCCCTTCTTAAGCTCAAAATCTCATCAGCTTCCAAAATTGCACCATGTTTGATCAAGATTTTTTCCTTAACCCATTAGCGTGGCATGAAGGCATGAATTATTTTCCTATGACCCTTCAGAGTGCTAATCTACACCCTATTTTACTTAGAGTGCATGAGCACAGCATGAAGGCCCAAAACCTCATCGTTCATCACTTTGGAGTGTGACAGTGTTCCCTCCTTGACTCCATGAGTGCATGGGTGCATAAGGAATACCTAAAGGCCCATTTCCCATGCCGTCAACCCTTCTGGGTGTGACAATGTTCCCTAGTTTCTTTTTCCCCCTTAATTGATCACATGAATGCACTACAAAGCACTAAATGACCTTCCATGTCATATTTGTGCTTTGAGAGTGCACCCTTCTACTTTGCATGCCTATTTTCTCTTGCATTCAAGTTATTTTATGTTTTCCTTCACATTTTTGCATTATCTATCATCTATAATGGATCTTTGAATGTGACTTACAAATATTATTAGATAGTTAGGCTATTTTAAGCTAATACTATCACCATGACTGTGTTTCCCCGAATAGGACCTCGTGCTACAAGTGTTACCACCTTGTCGCTATCTGTTGGAGACATGTCGCCACGCAAGGTAATCTCCAAAGAACTTTCAAAAGCAAGAGTTCATGAACATGTGGAAGTTGCAAGGCCCAATGTTCCCATATATGTAGATACTTATTTCTTCATTGATAAATGAATATAGGTCACTTGGAGGAAAATATATAAAACAATCATGCAAGATAGGTTTCCTGGGGACTTAAAATATTTGCATGCATACATCAACATCAAGAAGTATAGGATGCATATGATCGAATGCACATTCTAGTCATATCATGTGCATGCATAATTGAATGGATCATTATGCATATGGACAATAATCACCTTATTCTTTGTAGTGAGAGTGGCAGAAAACTCGCCACCTATTATGGTGAAAACATGCAGACATACTACAAGATGCTCAAGCCGACGAAATTTGCAAATGGTGATTTTTACACTAGATGGGAAACTTTTAACACTATTGGTGTTATCAAAACATGGTGTCAAGAACCTACCATGTTTTACCATCACCCATCTATAGTTTATTCGCCAAGGATCCTCAAAGATGTCTATCAGTACCTGATAGCTATGTATTGTCCATTATATGGGCTTATGAATATTGAGGTGTTCCAAGAGAACTAGATATACATGCTCAATATAGTATTAACTCATCGGAAGGTTTTTAGTTGGTCAATATCCTATCATTTGAGTCACAACATCAAATAGGGCAGATAAAAACATCTTTAGGAGTGAAACAGGTGCTAGAATTCTACATGTATGCATTTCTCTTATGTGCGCTCGTGGAAATGAACTGGAACTGTACCTCTAAGGAGCTTTTCCTAGTCTGCTTTCACTACAAGGCGTTATCCAAGTTGAGCTTCAGAGGCATATATGACAACTTAGTCGAACACTTCTTTGCAGTCATATTTTGCATGATTTTTGAGATTTATCCTCCTTTCATGATAGATCAGGTGAAGGAGTCACTTCATGATATCGCAAACTAGTTTGTAGCTCCAGAGGGTACATATATCAGGTGCTTTTGTTTTTATATATCCCTCATCTTATGCCATTGTATGTGAGAAACAAAGTGTTCATGCAAGACGATTCACATGAGTTGGACAAGGGATTGTCAGGGATCCTCCATGGAAGGACGTAAGCCCTTGGGCCTATCTTTCCATTGAGGATTAGATTGTATAATTTAAATAGTCACAAGGCTATGGTAGTAGAGATAGAAGAGTGGAGCCTCCTACACTTCGCTACTAAATATTTCCATGCATATGATCTCAGGAGAATTTTTACGTAGAATTATCAATAGATCAATCACAATACAAGGTAGTCATCTATATCCACAAGAAATGGTACAATGTGAACATGAAGACACATCCATTAATGGAGGCCACTTCATCCCATGATCCACCAAATCAATGTTTTCAAGAGCAGGAGGAGGATGAGATAACACCTCAAGTAAGGAAACTATCTCCGAACTAAAGGATCAAATATGCCTTCATAGGTGAGAGTAGTAAGAAATGGAAGGTTGATCCCTTAAATGTGAGAGCTATTCAAGCATAGGAGGAGAGGGGAGAAATAGAATAAGAGGAGAGGAAAATTCAGTGGGATAAGTTGCTTGAAGAGTAACAAGAGGAAGAAGAAGAATAGAGGAGGATGATAGGAGAAGAGCTGCAAAAGAAGTCCTAGGATGAGGAAGCAACACAGAGATTAGAAGTAGAATAGTTGAATCAGGAGATGGAAGAGGAGCAGTTTGAGGAAGAATATACCATCCAACCAAAGGAAGAAGTACCAAGTACTCCATGATATCATGCTCTCAAAGGAGGTCATCTTCCATTTGGAGAGATGGGTATCACACCTCCACCATCAAACAGAGTCACAAGTGTGCATAGTGTAACAATCGATCAACTAATGAAGAGGATCGTGCAAAATAGGAATAGATACTTCTCAAGGGATCCTTAAAATCTAGTCTCACTTTGGACAAAGAAGGTGATCTCTCCCAACAGTAGAAGAAATCTAAGGGTGGTTGTGGCAACAAATTATGCATTCACTACAGTGGTGCAAAATAACTTAGAGTACTTGTTCAATGAGAATGCCAAGTTGAGAAGAGAAATTTATGCAGTGAAGAAATAGGTAGAACATCTTATAGTGGAGAACCAACAGTTATCATCATAGAACTTTAACGCCATCGGATGGAAATCAACCATGCAAGAAGAGTAGGGACCAATGGAAGATAATATGGTAAAGTTATATGATGCGATGATACTTATGTAGTAGGTAATGGCTCCTCTCATTGGCATTGAGAATAATGCATAGGAAGTGGTAAGGCTCCTTAAGGTATCGAACAAAGTAGTTGACTAGATGCAGGAGTACATTGTCAAATATCAGGATGCTCCACAACATTTGGAAAAGAATGATAAGCTTGTCATAGAAATAGATCAAGTTCAAGTGAGACTCCACCTACAGAATTACTTGCATCTTGAAGTATATTTGAATAGTACTATGGATACATATAATTGAATACATAATGTGTTTGAGTATCTTACACAAAATCATGGGATTCTCACCATTAGATCTCTTGAAGAAATCAGAGGCAGGGAGGTCATCTTTGAGGAGATCAGAGAATATGCTGAACATATCAAGCAAGAAATAAAACAAGAAGTCTTGGAGGTAAGAAAAGACATTATTCAACAGTATGTGTTTGCACCAATAAAATTACACACAAATCTCTCATGGTTGTGGGATAATGTACATTCAATCTCCAGGAACATATTGATGGAGGTGCAAGAGGTGAATATGTGCTACGAAGGGAACTTAGTAATCCTGGTCGAAACGATAGTGAAGGAGTTCAGAGCATGGTATGCATACCTTACAAGTGAAGTCCATGAAGAAAAATGATTTACTAATTTGATGAGTTTTGTCCTATTGTAAAATTTTTCTTATTAGGCCATCGTCTCATTTGTAAATTGTCTTTTGTAATAAATGTTATGTAAAGAAGTCCAACAGACACATGTGCAATATGACAAGCCATATATTTGTTATATTCATAGATAGAATATGAACAATCATAGGAATTGAAGAGTCATGTGGAAGCTCAAAGGTCATGGTAAATTGTTATAAATAGCTCCTCATAACTCAAAAAAAAGCTTTTAGTCAAGGCTCTTGGAAGACTTTAGATTTTAGAGGTCTTTCCTTGGCTTCTCTGGTAAGATATAAAACATAGATCTTTCTTTGGAGAAGAAAGTTTTGGCTTCATCTTCCATTATTGGATAAAATGTTTCATTAATGTAACAATGTACTTTGGGATCTTACACTTTTAATCAGAAGCTAACTAAGTCAGAATTCCTCTAAACATGTATCATAGATGTAGTTGGACTATTTTGGTTATGCTTATGGTATATTTTTCTTTATTTACATACTAAGCTAATGGACCAAATTGTTTGTTACCTATTTGTATTATTTAATGAATGTTGTTATGTCTTAATGATTTTTGTTTACTATATGGACTAATCTATAGGTTTCTAGTAAGTATTTCTCTTTATTATCGATTCCCTCTTTAGGATAATACTATTAATTTTATAGCCAATGGTTGGTTTCCCTCACCACCTGTGGAAGTCTCCCTCGTGTACCTTACACTTGATGTCTCACAAATATAACATTCTTGTTTCCCCAGAGTAGTGTGTGTTCTCTTGTGTTGGCTGGTACCAAAGGAATATATTTAAATCATTCCAATGATGTCCAAACCGTATGAACAGATGGGACTCCTACAACAAACAATGTGAGGTCTAATTGGGAATTCACATTCGGGAGATCACCTTACAATGTTGGCAGCATCTAACACTATCAACATTTTTGGCATTAGAAGAAGGGCTAGATGATAAGTTTGTCCTTTGAAGTTTGCTTGAATATCTTACCTTTAATGGCTTCATCCAAAATAATAATGCTGGGGTGTTTTATGAAAGTTTTAAATATTTCAATCCCCACAAGATTTTATGTAACTTGTCACATCTCAAATTCGATGTCAAGGGTACGAAGATGATCCTTAATTATGTGATTGAATTCATTCAATTTGTTTTTCAAGTGTCGTTTATTTTGAATAAATTCTTGTACGATTTTTTACCTTTATAATGGATGATGTGAGGCAATGGTGCTATTTCCTACCCACTACTTTTATCACATATTTCAAGAATTTGGTTAATGAACTTCATCATGTATTTGATAAGTATTAATATAAATATGTTAATGAAATCAATCAACTTAGTATGGGGACAAATGGATCTCTTGAACATTTCACTAATTGATTCCTTCATCTTTGCTATGAGTTCCTAAATGAGGATGTGGACTGCAAGTTCTTATATCAAAAATTTCACTTCTTAGATTGGATGTCAAGGAAATATTTTGAATCTGATTCCTTATGTCCTCCTGATACAAAAGAATTTCATCATCCTGAGGAAGAACTAGACATGCCTTTTGTATCATGTCCTACCCTTTTTGATGGTCTTTCTTTCGAACCTCAATCGACCATTAGCAAAAAATATAAATTAGCAAATGAAGAATTTGAGGATGAAAGAGGGAGACTCAGTGACAGAGCAACTAAACCCATTTAATATTGTGGTAAGTCAGTTAGGATCTATTGATATTAAAAGTTTAGATGAACATAAGTGCATCAGTTTGTTGTTTCTCTACCAGATTCGTGGGATAGTCTGGTTATTGCAATAGGTAGCAATGCAACTACCTTGCAGTTTGATGAAATAGTCTCATCCTTGCTGATGAAGGAGATGAGATGGGAAAATATGAAGAGCCAAAATGGTGATGCCTTGTCTGTATGAGGACGGTCCTGGAACAGAATAAAAAATAAGTCATCGAGTGGGATATCTAAACCTAGAGGGAGGTCCAAATCTCTAGGAAAACTTGTAAAGGTAGTGTACTATAAATGCAGAAAGGAAGGGCACTACAAAAGGGACTGTAAATCTAAATCTATTGAGAAAGGAAAGGGATCTGATGATGCTCCTTTTGTAGAGGCAAAAACCACCTTAGATGAAGGTTGGGATGTGTACTTGGCTTCTTCAAGTAAACATGTAGATCATGAGGGATGGTTGATTGACTCAGGTGCATCCTTTCACTTCACTCCCCATAAAGAATGGTTCTACGAGTATGAGAAATACAACGGTGGTGATGTCTTCTTAAGGGGTGATAGGAAGGCTAAAATTGTTGGCCGCAGAAAAGTAAAGTTGAATTTGCAAGGTGGAAGGGTTACAATGCTTCTGGGTGTTCTACATATTCCTGCATTGGCCCGAAATCTGATTTATGTAAGCAAGTTGGATGATGCAGGTGTAAAAACAGTGTTCGGGAAGGATACCTACAAGATGGTTCTGGGAGTACTAGTATTGATGTAGGGAGTTAGGATTGGAACTCTGTAAAAGCTACAAGGTAGTACAATTGTTGATGGGTGCAACAGTTCTATGGTTCCTAAAAGTGGAGCAGAAAATCTGGCATTCTATGGAGAGAAAACCATGCTATGGCATCAAAGGGTTGGACATATTGGAGAGAAGGGCCTTCGAATACTTCGTGGTGAAGGTATGGTAGAAGGTATGAGTAATAGCTCTCTGGATTTTGATTTCTATGAAAATTGTTTATATGGGAAGCAAAATCGAGTGAGTTTCCCCACTCGTGGTAAGAGGGCAAAACATATATTAGAGCTTGTGCACAGTGATGTGTTTGGGCCTATGAAGGTTCCATCACTGGGTAATTCTATGTACTATGTATCATTTATAGATGAATTCTCAAGGATTACATGGATATATTTCCTTAAGAATAAATTTGAAGTATTTGACAGGTTTAAAGAATTTAAGGCTCTAGTGGAAAACCAGAGAGGTAAGAAGATAAAATTTCTCAAGACAGATAATGGTGGAGAGTTTTGTAGTAAGGAATTTGAAGAATTATGTATGAAGTGTGGTATAGCACGACAGAAGACTACCATATACACCTGAACAAAATGGAGTTGTGGAAAGAATGAACAAGACGTTGATGGAAAGGTCAAGAAGCATGCTCAGTGGTGCTGGGTTAGGAGAGGAATTCTGGGTAGAGGTAGTGGACACAACATGTTACCTGGTCAATAGATCACCTTCATCAGCATTGGAGGATAAGACTCCACAAGACATATGGACTAGTAAGAAACCCTCTCTTTCGCATCTGAGGGTATTTGGATGTGATGCACATGTACATGTTCCAAAGGAGAAATGAACCAAGTTGGATAGTAAATATGAAAAGTGCACCTTTATTGGGTATAAGGATGGTTTAATGGGTTATAAGCTTTGGAACCTAATAACAAGGAAGGTTTTGTATAGCTGAGATGTGGTGTTCAGAGAGGTGAAAGATGTTATTAAACATAAAGTCCAACCAAAGGAATCTAAGAAGATAGAGTTTAAGCTAAGGGAGGAAGAATCAGACTCTATAGTAGAGGAGGAATTAGAAGATGAAGAGCCACAAAATCTACGTGTGAGAAGATAAATTCAAGAAAGAAGGTAGCCAGAAAGGTATAGTCCATTTGCTTTCTATTCAAATTTTGCTTTATCTATTACTGATGATGATCCCATAATTGTGAAGGAAGCAGTTGATTCAGAGGATGGAAAACTCTATAAAGAGGCCATGGTTGATGAAATGGCATCTTTGCACAAAAATGAGGCTTGGGATCTGGTGGAGTTGTCAGCTCCAAGGAAAACCATTGGAAACAAATGGGTGTTCAAGAAGAAGAAAAATTCAAAAGGAAAGTTGGAGAAATACAAAGCTCAGTTGGTAGAAAAAGGTTGTTCCCAGGTGCCGGGAATTGATTTTGGTGATATTTTTTCTCCTATTGCCAAGGTAACTTCTATTAGATTACTTTTATCTGTTGGTGCTGCTTTTGATTTTTAGGTAGAACTGATGGATGTGAAGGAAACATTTCTTCAGGAGGATCTAGAAGAGGAGATCTGCATGAAGCAACCCGAAGGCTTTGCAGTGAAGGGTAAGAAAGAATTGGTATGCAAGTTAAAGAAGTCTATGTATAGATTAAAATAGTCACCAAGGATGTGGCATCAGAAATTTGATATATTTATAATGGGACTTGGCTTCACCAGAAGCAAAGCAGATCACTGTGTGTATTCTGAATTAATTGGTGACCGTGTTATTTATCTAATCTTCTATGTGGATGATATGTTGCTAGTTAGAAATGACAAAGAAATTATCCAGGATTTGAAGACCCATTTGTCCTCCAAATTCGACATGAAAGATCCTTATGCTGCAAACTATATTTTGGGCATGGAAATTAAAAGAGAGCAGGCAAAGAGGAAGCTCTAGTTAAACCAGAGGAAGTATGTCGAGACAATATTGCAGAGGTTTAATATGCAGGATAGTAAACTAGTGAAGGTTCCTATTGTTGTAGGTGTAAAGTTATATGTTGAACAGTGTCCCAAGACATGAGAAGAGGAAGAGGACATGTCCCATGTTCCATATAAAAGTGCAGTTGGTAGCCTGATGTATGTGATGGTCTGTACTAGACCAAACATTGCACATGCAATGGGAGTATTGAGCAACTTCATGTCAAAACTAGGGAAGGAGCACTGGACAACAGTGAAGTAGGTTTTCAGGTATTTGCGTGGCACTAGTGATTATGGTTTGTGCTACTAAGGAAGAGCATGATTTGATAGAGTGTTGGATATTCATGGCTTTGATGATGTAGACTGAGCTGGAGATTTGGATCAGAGAAGATCTACAAGTAAGTATGTGTTTAACCTATTTGGAGGTGCAGTCAGTTCGATCAGTAAGAAACAATCTGTAGTGGCACTATCAACTATAGAGGAGAAATACATGGTAGCCACTCACGCAAGCAAGGAAGCAGTTTGGTTGTAGAGATTGTGTTCAAATATGGGGTTAGTACAAGGAGCTATAAGGATAGACTGTGACAGACAAAGTGAAATTTTCTTGGCAAAGAACCCTGCATATCATTCAAAGACAAAGTACATTGATTTTCAGTATCACTTTGTGAGGGATATGATACAAGATAAAAAGGTGTTGCTGATAAAGGTGCACACTTTGAAGAATATTGCAGATGCATTGACAAAATCTGTGAGCTCTGAGAAGCTCTCTTAGTGTGGAGAAACAATGGGCATTGCAGGGTTGGGTAAATGACTAAGCTCTCTTATGGCCCCTTGTGGGAATTAAACAACAAGTGGGAGAATGTTAGGTTGTGTTATATTCTTTCCATGACTAGCCCATGTAGTTAACTAGGGGTTTAGAAGGGGGCCAGAACCCTCCCTTCGTTGCGCTGATTGCGTAGCGAGGGGAGTCACAGGGAGTTTGAGGAGTGCAGGTAACCCCACTTTATGGGTCCAGTTTTGGACCCTATGTTAGGTTGGGCAGACCTACCTATGGTTTTGTGAATGTTTTTTGCACATTGTTTTGTATGCAATGGTTTTCAGTCCATGGCATTAGATTCTTCGGAATATATAAATATGTATTGCAACATTGAAAGGAACATAACGAAAAATCAAGTTGGTAGTCCTGATTTTGGGGTCTAGGGGAAAATCTCTGTGTATATGTGTTTTATGTGTTATGCTCTCCCATTGTTTATTTTTTGCATTTTAGAATTCATATGCAAGTAATTTATGTACGGAGTTAAAAGCTACAACAACATCAAATTAGGTTGGAAAAAGCCTCTTTACAAGTGAACTAGGTACCAAAATTTTGCATGTCTTCATTTCTTTTAGATAGAATCTATACGCAGTATGCATTCCAAGAAATGAACTGGAACTAGACCCTTGAGGATTAGTTTTTGGTCTACTTTCACTACAAACTATTATCTTAGCTAAGCTTCAAATGCATATAAGAAAATTTAGCTAAGCACCTATTTGCAGTCATCTTTCTTGTGATTTTTGAGATCGATCCTCCTTGCATGACAAATCAGGTGAAGGAGTCACTTCGAGATATAAAAAATTGTTTTGTAGCTCTAGAGGGTACATACATCAGGTGTTTCGGTTGTCAAATATCCCCTTATCTTATATTGCGATATGGGACTGACAAAGTGGTCATGCAAGAACTTGCACATCAACTAGACAAGGGATTGTTAGGGATCCTCCATAGGAGGAAGAAAGCCCCGTGGCCTATCTTTCCATTGAGGATCAGATTGTATGATTTAAAGAGTCACAAACATGCAGATGCGAAGATACAAGAGTTGAAATCCCTACACTTCACTACTAAATAATTATGTGGATATGATCACAGACGAATTGTTAGGCAGCATTGTCAAATGATTGGTCACAATATGAGGCATTCATCTATGTCGACAATAGAAGATGAGAAGTTAAAGAATTGGTATAATGCAAACATGAAGACACACTGATTAATGCAATGGAATTCACCCCATGATCCCCCGACTCAAGATTTGCAGGAGTAGGAGGAGGAGGAGATAAAAACTCAAGTTAGAAAACTAGCTCCCAAGAAAAGGATCAGATATTCTTCGACAAGTGAGAAGTAAGAAATCGAAGGTTGATCCCCTAAACTCAGGATCCATTGAAGAAGAGTAGCAGAGAGAAGAAACAGAAGAAGAGGAGAAAAAAAGTCAGCACAATGAGTTTATTGAAGAGCAACAAGAAGAAGAAGAAGAGACGATCAGGATAAAATAAGAGTAGGAGAGGCAATCCCAGGAGGAGGAAGCAACATAGAGATTGGAAGAAGAATAGTTCATGTAGGAGATTGAAGAGGAGAAGTTCGAGGAAGAAGGTATCATCTAGTTAATGCAATAAGAAATTGGTAGTCCAGGAAAGCATCTGCTCACAGGTGATCATATTTCATTTGGAGAGACAGGGATCACATCTCCACCATTAGAGAGAGTCATGGATGTATGTAGCATAAAATTTTATCAATTGAATAAGAGGATCATGTAAAATATGTATAGATATTTCTCAAAGGATCCTCATAATCTAGTGTCAATGTCCACATAGAAGGTGATCTCTTCCAACACCATGGAAATCGAAGGGCGGTTATGGTGGAAAATGTTGCATTCGCTACAGTGACATAGGATAACTCAAAGTACTTTTTGAATGAGAATGCCAAGTTGAGAAGAGAACTTGTTACGAGGAAGTAATAATTAGAACATCTTACAACGTAGAACCATCGATTGTCATCACAAAACTTCAATTCCACATAATGGAAGTCATCCATGCAAGAAGAGTTGGGGTGAATGGAGGATACTATGGCATGATTGTATGGTGAAATGATACTGATCTAGGTGGATATTGGTGGCCACCCCACTATTCCACCTACACCTCTAGTCAGTTTCATCAGTTTCCTTATTTATAGCAGCATCTACTATTTTTAGCATTTTTTCGGGTCTTGAATTTTCAGAGTAGTTTTGACCTTCTAAATGATAATTTTTTCAGGTCCGCAATAGTAATTTGGTAAATCCTATAGCACTCAAATATATCTTTCCAACGAGGTATTATTCATGCCAAAAAAAGATAATATGACCAAGTTACAACCCTGGGAAGTTGGCTGCCCAACTAAACCCAATGCAGCACAAAAAAGTGTAGTGTTACATCTCCTGGGGTTAGATTTTTGGTTTTTTAGGGTTTTCCCTTGTTGTTAAATAGTAAAAATTCCCATGAGTCTCATTTTAAGACACTATAGAGGCATGTAGCCACCACATCTCTTCTCAAAGATAAGCTAGCATCTCTTGAGCTAGTTTATTTTTGTTTTTGTATGTAAGCATATTTTAGTTCATTGATATTAATTAAATGAAGTTTTATTTCTTCCATGCCTCTGTGTTTATGTGTACATTTGTATATTATTTTTTTCTTTCATATGTCTAGATCAATTGTATCACAACAGTCTTCTCTTTCTCTATTTTTCTTTGCATGTCCGCAACTAGATCAAGGTATAAGGAGTTAGGTATCAAACTGGTTGAACCTTTGCAAGACTAGCCTCGTAAACATTGATAGACTCCCATGGTGGAAGAAAATATAAATGAGGGGGTAGGAGATCCTTTAAAAATATTGCTCAAGGAATCCCTCGAGCAACAAAGGAACAAAATGATGGATAACTTTACCCATATCCTTCAACAACTACTCACGTGTGAGGCATCTTCATCCAACAACCACTCTCAAGGTGCCACTCCTTTTAAGGTACAAGTTAACTTTTACATTCCCATATTTGAAGGTGAGATAGATGCAGGCGTTGTAGATAGATGGTTAAATCTGTTGGAAGCATAGTTTTCATTTCATGACTTTTCCAATCAGGAAAATATTACTTTTCACTCCTCAAATCTGCCCCACATGTCAAGAACTGGTTGGAAAGCTACTATGAACAAAACAATGAGAGGGAATCCTCACTGTTTTTAGTCACACCCACATGGAATTCTTTTAGAGACACCATCAAGGAACAATATTACTCTGTTAGGAGCTATGAAGATAAATACATAAAGTGGAACACACTGCGAGAGGGAAGGGACCAAGATGTGTCGGAGTTCACAAATGTTTTCCACACCCTTCACAGGAAGTTTGTTATCAAGATTTTTAGCAACATTGGGTTCTCAAGTACGACAGCTGTCTACACGAGTACATCTAGGATGAGATTGATTTCTTGAACATCTCCCCACTTGGCGCGTGCTATTGATACATTGTCAATATCAAGCATAAATTGAAATAGAGGAAGCAAGACTTTGGATCTGTGAATCTAAAACAAGGGAAGGGCACCACCAAAACATAGAACAAAGTACAAAGCCAAGTTGGGGTGACCAATAAAATCCCACCAAAGCCACAATAAAATAACATCACCACAAATACAAATAAGGGCACAAGGAAATGGTGTGAGCTCCATAAGAGCCCCACTCACAACCAAAGTGAGTTTTGAGCCAAGTAGTCACTAGTGGCCGAGATAAAGGCCTTTGAATCAGATGCACGTTCCAACTTTGACTTAGAAACTGACAAGGGGAATGACAAGGGAACACATATTATTGATGCAGAGCCTAGTGCCACTGTTGCCACCACCAATATCCATAAGGATGAGCCTAAATATGCACAGCAGGGGGTTCGACTCTTCCAATCACATATGTCGGTGAAGGGTTCTCCGATGTAGTTCATTGTCGACAGTGGGAGCCAAAGGAACCTAATTTCAGCAAAGGTCATGAAGCAGTTGGGCCTACTAACCACACCACACCTACAAGCATACACCATCGGGTAGCTTCACTAGGGGTGAGATATTTGCATCATGCAACAATGTCACCTTCCCTACAACATCAAGCCCTTCATAGATGAGTTACTATGCAATGTTGCTCCCCTTAAATTTTGTGATGTAATATTAGGTAAACCATACTTGTGGAAGTTACACGTTGTGTATGAGTCTAGGCCTTGCACTGTTATTGTTACTTTTGGCAATAAGCTCTACAGGGTACTGGAGGTAGCATCACCTATTGCCATTTCTTTGATCAGTGCAAACCAATGCAGTAATATCATTTTCCAGACAAGGAAATTTGTTTTCCTTATTATCTACCCTCACAACAAGAATAATGTTGTGGCTACTGCCTCTAAGATAGGGCTCCTTCATATGGTAACAACAAATGGACAAATTTTTGGTGGAGTACACTGACATATTCACCTCACGCACAGGGGTACCTCTACATTGTTAGGTCAAGAACTCTATCGATCTGACCCCAGGAGTGTCGCTACTAAGTGGACTGATCTATCGATAGTGTGTTTTGGAGAATGATGAACTCAAGAGGCATATTCAGGTGTTGTTGTAGAAAGAGCACATCAGGCCAAGTTCATCACCCTGTGGGAGCCCAATCATGTTGGTACAAAATAAGGACAGGACTTGGAGACTCTATATTGACTACAGGCCACCGAAAAATATCATTGTCTAGAATAGGTATCTACTCCCATGGATTGATGACCCTATGGCCCAGCTCAAGGGGCCCAAATATTTCAACAAGATTGACTTGAAGTCTGGTTATCACAAGGTACGGATCAAATCCTCTAATGTTTGGGAGAGTGCATTCAAATCCAAGGAGGGCCTTTTCAAATCGCTAGTCATGCCTTTTGGGTTGATGAATGCCCCCACAACCCTCATGAGCTTGATGGAAGACATCTTGTGACCCTTCACCAACTCATTCGTGCTGGTGTATATGGATGACGTTTCAATCTTCAACCAGAGTTTGGAAGAGAACCTCCACCATATTAGACAGGACCTCGAAACCCTACAGAAACACATGTTGTGTGCCAATTTGGACAAATGCACTTTTGGTATGAACCTAGTTCAATATCTGGGGTACATCGACGAGAAGGGTGTGAATGTGGACCCAACCAAGATATAAGTCATTAAGGATTGGCTATCCCCAACCACTCTAACATAGCTCTTTATATTTCTAGGTCTTTCCAACTTCTACCACAGATTTTGTGTCAGGGTTATCTCATATCACTTAGCCTTTAAGTTAAGTTAGCAAGGGAGGAGTGAAAGAAATGTTTTCTGGTCTGAATCCCAACAAAAGGCATGAAGCATGACCTCTATTCTGCATGAGTTCTAACATTACTAGACATGCAACAACTATTTGAGATTGAGAGAGATGCCTCTGACTATGCCATTAGGGTAGTTCTTACTTAGTAGGGGAATCCAGTGGCCTTATCATAGTGAGACACTTTAAGATATAGTCGGAAAGTATCCCACCTATGACAAAGAGATATATTCCATTGTGGAGGTTTTTCAACAATGGAAGCATTACATTGTGCGAAAGGAAATGATTATCCACACAGAGCATCGAACATTGTAGTTCATATAGACACAAGGGAAGTTGCAGAATGATCACAATCAGAAATTGTCCACATACCAAGAATAGTTTCATTTGAATATTAAGTAGAAGGAGGGAAACATAAATAATTTTTTAGACTGCCTCAGTCAACCACCAGTCATGGCACTGATAACTATGCTTGACTCTTGTGGGCATGAGACTGCGGGGTGAATGCATCTTTAAAGGTGATCTAGAATTCAACAAGACATACCAAATGCTCCTGGAAGGCAAGCAAGTTCTAAATTGTCACCTCCAGGATACACTGTTATTCCACCTGAGAACCTCTATTTTCCTTCATGCGAGCATGCCAATATGATCTGGAAGGCACACTATAGTCGGGTCGCCAAACATTTCAGGGTAGTGAAAACAATGGTAGTGTTGTAGAAGTATTTGTATTGGCCAAACCTTCGAAAAGATGTTGGGAAGTACATCTGATCCCTCACTGACTCCGCCATTTCCAAACCAACCATCAGGATGCAAGGCCTGCATACTCCTCTTCCTACTCTTATTCGACCTTGGGAATCCATCTCCATGGATTACATGTCAGACCTTCCTTGTTTTAAGCATGGCTATGACTGCATTTTCATGGCCATTGACAGATTCCATAAGATGCCCATTATGGAAGCCTACAAGAAGAGTATCATAGTAGAAGCCACTGCTAAGCTCTTCTTTGAACGAGTATGAGTGTACTTTGGGATCCCACAGTCAATTATCTCAGATCAGGATAGCAGGTTCCTAAGTACATTTTTTTCAAGTCTCTAATTGATGCTTGATACCAAGCTCAATAAGTCAATGGCTTTCCACCCCCAAACTGATGACCAAACATAGGTTGTCAATGGGATGATCCTACAGATTTTGCGCATGTATAACTCAAAGCATCGACACACATGGGATGAAAGCATCCCTCATATAAAGCACAAGTATAATAGAGCTCTCCATAGCTCAACTAGCCACAACCCCTTTGAGGTGGGATTGGGATTCCAACTAATATGTCCTATTGATGTGGCCATACCATTTGTAGTTACTTAGGCAGAATCCTCTCATGTCTAGTCCGAAGCTAACATACCTAAAAACTTCATTAAGTGCATTCATCACATCCAACAATAGGTCCATCACATATTGGACAAAGAAAATGCTAAGACTAAGCAATAACATGATCAACATTGGGTGCCACAAAGGTTCCAGGTGGGCAACCAAGTTTGGCTACATATGCAGAAACAATGCCTCGTTGGGCCCCAATGTAAGTTTTGCCTGCTATGATATTAGACAAACACCATTACCAAGATTTTAGGCGACAATTCCTTCGAGATCAACATTCCAATGTTCCTTGACTTGCACCAAATATTCAATGTGGACCACCTTAGGCCCTACTTTCCACCATTATTGGACACATATGACATTGCAGAACAACTCACACCAACGAAGTTAAACCCAGAACACATGGAACAAGCCACAATTGATCAGATCATTAACATAGATATCAAGGACATGCCAAAAAGTATCCATCTATATCATGTTGTCAAAGTAGGCCAACTCCTTCACCAGGGAAACTGGTTCACCAATGACCAGGTTCAACAAGAATTTCCTCACCTGATCGAGGCTCTGCAGGCAATGGGGACCATTTCTTCCTAAGGGGGGAGGACTAGTCCAGGTGGATATTTGTGGCCACCAGCCTATTCTGACTAGACCTCTAGTTGGTTTCATTAATTTTCTTGTTTATAGCATCATTTACTATTTTTAGTAGTTTTTCAGGTCGTGAACTTCCAGAGCAGTTTTGACCCCCTAAACGACATTTTTTTCGGACCGTAGTAGGCCCATTTTAATAGGAAAGGTCCTACAAAAAATATTGTAGTACTCAGAGAGATATTTCCAACAACATATCTATGTGACAAATGAAGATAATATCACCAAGTTACGACCCCAAGAAGTTGGTTGTCGAACTAACCC
The DNA here is from genome assembly GCA_000404065.3 of Pinus taeda. Lineage (NCBI taxonomy): Eukaryota > Viridiplantae > Streptophyta > Pinopsida > Pinales > Pinaceae > Pinus > Pinus taeda. The sequence goes on along the minus strand of APFE031492413.1, from coordinate 172,392 downwards.
CAACGAGTCTAAAAAATTCTTAGTGTTCCATCTCTTGGGGTTAGGTTTTTGGTTGTTTAGGGTTTTCCTTTGTTCTTCAATAATAAAAAAACCCTTGTGCCTAATTATAACATAGCTAAGAGGCATGTAGCCACCACATCTCTTCTCAGAGATAAGCTACCATCGCCCAAGCTAGTTTATTTCCATTTTTGTATGTAAGCATATTTCAATTCCTTGATATTAAATAAATGAAGTTTTATCTCTTCTGAATATCTATGTTTATGTAGATATATGATTTTTGTGGCTTTTATATAAGTATCAGATACTTATACAACAGTTTTAGGCTCCTCTCATTGGCATTGAGAAGAATGCACAAGAAGCGGTGAAGCTCCTTAAGATAACAAAAAGAGTAGTTGACTAGATGTAGGAGTGGACTACCAAATATCTGGATGCCCTGCAACATTTGGAAACTAAGGATAAGATTTTCGCAGAAATAAATCAAGTTCAAGTGAGACTCCACCTACAAAATTACTCACATAATTGAGCACAATAAATTAGTACTATTGATGCATACAATTAATTTCATACTGGGTTTGAGTCTCTTACACAGAATCATGAGATTCCCTCCCTCGGATCTCTTGAGGAAATCAAAGAATATATTGAACAAATCAAGTAAGAAATGGAACAGGAAGGCTTGGAGGTAACCAGATACATTATTCAGAAGTATGTGTTTTCACCAGTCAAATCATGCATGAAGCTCTAATTGTTGTGGAATAATGTACAATCAAGCTCCAACAACATACTACCAGAGGCATTGGAAGTGAAGATGTGATACAAAGGGGACTTTCCAATTTAGGTCGAAGCCATCATGAATGAGTTCAGAGAATGGCACATTTATATTACAAGTGAACTCCATCAATAGGGAAATGATTTATCCATTTTATGAGTTTTTTCCCATTTTAAACTTTGTCTTATTGGGCCACTGTCTCATTTGTAAATTGTCTTATGTAATAAATGTTATGCAATGAAGTCCAAGGGACACATGTGGAATATTAAAATCCATACATTAGAATCTAATAAGTCATGTATAGAATATGAACAGGCATAGGAATTGAAGAGTTATGAGGAAGCTCAAAGGTCATGGTAAATTGTTATAAATAACTCCTCATTACCCATGTAAAAGGCTTTTGGTCGTGGCTCTTCAATGGTTTTGGATTCTAGCGGTCTTGACTTGGCTTCTCTTGTAAGACATAGGAGATAGATCATTCTTTGGAGAAGCAAGTTGTGGCTTTGTGTTCCACTATTGGATACCATGTTTAATTCATGTAAGAGTGTACTTGGGATCTTATACTTTTAATCATAAGTTTAGTGAGCCAACATTCCTTCATAAATGTATTGAAGATGTAGTTGAACTATTCCAGTTATGTTTATGGTATATGTTTCTTTATGGATAGACTAAGTTAATGAACTAATCATTTTCTTAGCTATGGATATTATTGAATGAATGTTTTTATTCTTTAATGGTTTCTCTTTACTATGTGGACTAATCTATAGATTTCTAGCAAGTATTTCTCTTTATTTGCAGACCCCCCTTTAGGATAATACTATTACTTTTCTAACTGGTGTCTCCTTTCCCTTACCACCCATGGAAGTCTCCCTCATATACCTTACAATGGATGTATCACAAAGCTCACATTCTTGCTGCGCCAAAGTGGTGTGTTTTCTCTTGTGTTGGTTGGTACCCAAGGCATATCTTTATATCATTCCAACAATGGTTAGACTATATAACCATATGGGACTCCTACACCAAATGGTTTGAGGTCTAATTGCGACTTCACATCAGGGAGATCCCCTTACAATGTTGACACCATCCAACACCATCAACTGAATCATATAAATCCTTAAGTGTATTCCATGTCTCATTAGAGGTCTTACAATCGTGAATATTGGGAATGTCGTTGTCTTTTATGGACATATTTAACAATACCTTCACCTTATTCTTCTTTTGTTCCTAATCTTGAATTGATGCATGCACTTAAAGTGGCATTTGACTTCCCTTCTTCTCCTCATGCTAACAATGACAAAATGTAGCCTTCCATTAAATTTGTAGCTTAAATTTACAATTTACATAATTGAAACCATCTATTTTGTTCACCTCAGTTAAATAAATTTTCTACAATAGGATTAGTCATTTTTTAAACAAAAAAATGCCCTTCTTTCCAAAAATCAACTAAAAAAAAAATAGCACAACCTGTCTAAAAATTAGACAATTTTTTTTTTAGGAAAAACACAACACGCCTCCCTTTACCTTGATCATTGACTTCCCATATTCAAGTAGGTTCCACACATCAAATTGTAGAACTCACAAACATAAATCAAGATTTTGAACAAGGAAGACTCTAAAGATGTTTCATACGAACTGAAAGATCCGTGATGGGAGAGCTCTGACAGAGCAATGATTGAAATTTTTAACAAGGAATTCCCTAAAAATGTGTTATCGAGCTTTTTACAAGAAATTCCCTCAAAAAGTATTATCGAGCATTTTAGAAAGCAATCCCTTACGTGTTTGCTTGCTCTGAAAATGGGGCACTTAGGCTTCTTATCTAACTTACAAGAACCTCTCTGTTGAAAAGTGTGCAACAAGAAATGCTTGTTGAGAATGCAACAGGATGATGGAGCTTAGTGGAAAGGAGTCACCTTCACTAAGTGGTCCCGCAGGCAAGTTTTGGTGCAAAGTCTATTTTTAGACTATGTCTATTTTTAGACATATTGATCATGGTCTATGAGTTGCAAGATGTTGTTTATGGATTATTGGTCATGTTGGGAAAAATAGATGGACTTCTATTTTTTGGATCACAACGGTGTGATCAGAGTCTATTTTTAGACTGTCAGGTAAAAATAGAAACAGTCAAATATTATTAGCCCTTACGAATATTTTGACTCTAAACTTTATCTTATTCTCTTGGAGCACTTTAGTTGGAGCTACAGATGTGGTGCATGCAACCACCTGAAGGAATCACGTGGTTACCTATGGGTTGACTGAGCTATCGCATGAAGGACTTCAGTTAGAACTCAAGTGGTTGAGTTCTATGGAGTTAGATGAGCAGTTAATGGAGTTGTGTTCAGTTTGACTTAGTTGAACTAGTTGTATTTAGTCTAACTGACCAATAGACTAAGTGATGAGTTGTGTGAATTAGTTATTAATTAATTCACTAATTATTAACTCATAATGCAACTGAAGAATACATCAATTAACTTAGTGCGTGGATAGTTTAGTGGAGACAAGTGTTAGAGGTAAGTGAAACGATGAGTTGTGATTATCAGTTGTGCATGAGATCTTGCACAATCAATGGATTGAGTATGCCCATGAGAATTGCGTAGTAGATGCCCAGTGATATAGCCTGCGCTCACATGATTTCCAGTCTGAGTGATTTTCCAAGGTAAATAGAACTTGGAACGAGTTTGGATTCATTCATTCTCATGCAGGTATTGTGCAGTGGAGACAGGCAAGCAGTGGAGGAGATTTGGAGATCAGATCTGAGCTATATTGTGTGTAACAGGTGGAGATAGTGCTGGATACTTGTGAAGAGTATTATACTATGTATTGTTACATGTTCACAATCAATATAATATAAAAATAGTTGGGGATTTTAGCGAGATGCTTTCCCCAGGAAAATACTGTGTTGATATGTGTGATTGATGCTTCTATGTGCACAAGTTATTGTATCTACTTCTGTAAATTGATGATCAATGTAGAGGAGGTTATGTATTATGCATGTATTCCAGAATAGTGTATGATAAGGATAATCTCTGTGAATATGTGTCATATTATTCAAAATTTCTACATGGTATAAGAGCTATCTGATTTGTAGAATAGGTTCTACATGATATCGAAGAGAAGTTGATCATCAGATCTATTATTCAGAAAGTGTTTACATTTTATTTCTTCAGGCAGAGTCTGTAATCGGGCCAGGTAGCCTCTGGATTCATCCTTCTTTTGGAAGGTGAGATATCTGGTGAATGCCCATACAGTCGATCTCTGTACGAGAAATAATTTGTTCTCATGAATTTTAGATCAGTAGCGGTTGAGTTTTGAGCTGGTGGAATGGTGCTCAAGGATAAACTCAAAAACATTAGGTATGAGAATGGAGACAGTATGCTCCAGTATCTCACGAAGTTCACCCAATGGTGGGATGAGCTGGGAAGTGTGGGGGTAACTATTGAGGATGAGGATATGGTGAGTCTAGCTCTCCTTGGCCTTCCTAAGAGTTGGTAGCTACCAAGACTTGGTGAATGGAAGGGAGAAATTTCTAGGATGGGAGAGACTTGGGTCGAATCTTGTGCAAGAGGAGATTAGATGGTGCACCAGAGACGGTTCTTCATCTATGCATGATGAGGAGAACTGTGCCTTAGCGAGTAAGGCGAAGAAGGGGAAGGGGAAGGTTTCTCTTTTCGAATCTAGTTCTTCCAATGATGGGAAGAAGGTTGACAAGTTGAAGGTGAGATGCTTTCGATGTCATGAGTTGGGCCGTTATGCTACTAATTGCCCAAAGACGAAGTCCAAGAAGGGATCCGAGGAAGGATCTGAAGGTGAGGCACTTACTTCACAGTTTGAGTTGGATTTCACACTCTTCGCATGCATGGTTTCATCCATGATGGGAAGTGGTTGGTTTCTTGATAGTGGAGCTTCTTTCCACATGTCCGGCGACAAAATTTTGTTCAGTACTCTGGAGGAGAAAGGTCTCCAGATACTCATAGCAATGGGTAATGATGAGAAGTATACTGTCTCAGGTGTAGGCACAGTTACTTTTCAGAGGGAGCATGGAGCTCGCCTTACCTTGACCGATGTCAAGTATGTACCAGGAATGAAGAGAAACTTGGGTCGATCGCAATGCTGGAAGACAAAGGCTATGATGTAGTCTTCGGTAAGGGAAAGGTTTTCCTTAGACACATCATCACTAGACAGGTGAAGCAGATTGGTTCACGGGTCAAGAACCTGTATGTTCTTGTGGTTCAAGATGCATGCAAAGCCTTGAGCAGCAAGGCAACTGATGGAGACTTGGTGGTTGAGAGGGAGGGTATATTACCTCTCAGCATGCAGAGCCAGAAGAAGTCTCAGACAATTGTGGAGAAGCGATGATTGGTGCAGTAGCTTTAGGAGGTCTTGGAGTAGCCACAATAGGGGAAGCTGAGTGGAGATTGAGTAGAGACATTTAATCATGCAGAGACCTCCAGTAGGGGGAAACTTCGAGCCAGGTGGGCTGAGGGATCACATGCAACCATACCTCCAGGTAGGAGGTGGGGCGATATAGAGTAATCTTCCCAAGGAGGAGGGGCATGATCCTTGAGGTACCCAACCTCTTGGATGATACCTTGCTACAGGAGCCCCGATGTGGAGTAGCAGGAACTGACTGATTGGGTAGAGACATATGCAGATGGAGTGGTAGAGAGAATGACAATGTAGGGAATCCCAGGATAGCGAATACCATGCAGGCTGCAGCAATGCGAGAGGCACAAGTGTTTTTCACAGTGCTAGTTGGCACAGAGAGGTGTGCAATGGTGCGAGATGCATGGAGATTTTGCAGGAGAGCAAATGTCAGAGAGGGAGCACTTGTCAGCAGCATGTAGAGCTTCAGCATCAGAGTATGTTCCTAGCCCAATAGAGTGGTCAGTTGGGAGTGTTTTTTTTGTTCCAAGTGTTGTTGGAGCAAAGTGGACCAGGAATATGTGTTGCATGCAGAACATTCTAGAGTTATAGGATCGGGTTTGAGGGGAAGCCTTTCTTGTTGAGAGGGAGTGTTGAAAAGTGTGCAACAAGAAATGCTTGTTGAGAATGCAACAAGATGATGAAGCTTAGATGAAAGGAGTCACGTTAACTAAGTGGTCCCGCAGGCAAGTTTTGGCGCAAAGTCTATTTTTAGACATATGGATCATGGTCTATGAGATGTAGGATGCTATTTATGGATGATTGGTCATGGTGGGAAAAATAGATGTACTTCTATTTTTTGGATCACAATGGTGTGGTCAGAGTCTATTTTTAGACTGTCAGGTAAAAATAGAAACAGTCAAATATTATTAGCCCTTACTAATATTTGGACTCTAAACTTTATCTTATTCTCTTGGAGCACTTCAGTTGGAGCTACAAATGTGGCACATGCAACTGCCTGAAGGAATCACGTGGTTACCTGTGGGTTGACTGAGCTATTGCATGAAGGACTTCAGTTAGAACTCAAGTTGTTGAGTTCTGTGGAGTTAGATGAGCAGTTAATGGAGTTGTGTTCAGTTTGACTTAGTTGAACTAGTTGTATTTAGTCTAACTGGCCAATAGAATACATGATGAGTTGTGTGAATTAGTTATTAATTAATTCACTAATTATTAACTCATAATGAAACTGAAGAATACATCAGCTAACTCAGTGCATGGATAGTTCAGTTGAGACAAGTGTTAGAGTTAAGTGAAAGGGTGAGTTGTGACTATCAGTTGTCCATGAGATCTTGCACAATCAATGGATTGAGTATGCCCATGAGAATTGCACAGTAGATGCCCAGTGATATAGCCTGTGCTCATGTGATTTCTAGTGTGAGTGATTTTCCAAGGTAAATAGAACTTCGAACGAGTTTGGATTCATTCATTCTCATGCAAGTATTGTGCAGTGGAGGCAGGCAAGCAGCGGAGGAGATTTGGAGATCAGATTTGAGCTGTATTGTGTGTAACAGGTGGAGATAGTGTTGGATACTTGTGAAGAGTATTGTACTATGTATTGTTACATGTTCTCAATCAATATAATATATAGATAGTTTGGGTTTTTAGCGAGATGCTTTCCTCAGGAAAATACTATGTTGATATGTGTGATTGATGCTTCTATGTGTGCATGTTATTGTTTCTACTTCTGTAAATTGATGGTCAACGTAGAGGACGTTATGCATTATCCATGTATTATACAATAATTTATAATTGGGATAATCTCTGAGAATATGTGTCATATTATTCAAAATTTCTGTACTCTCCCACTTCCAAAGCTTTAAATTTTCCCAAGTCTATTTGGTCAACCAATGTGGAAATAAGAAATGCTTGAAAATATGGGTGTATGCTTGTATTTGTTTTCAACTGATTATTTACTTCAAAATCTATTGTTTGTGCTGATATGGGAAGGTAGTTAAACTGATATATAAATGCATATAATAGTGGTTAAAGTAGCAGTAAAAACAAACACATAAGATAACAATATAATATGGAGTTCACCCTGATATCTTGGGCTACATCTCCTTGAGCTCTAATCAACTTGATTAGGCTCTCTGGGATTATGGATTTGATTCTTTTACAAGTGCTACACTTAACTCCATTGGTTTACGGCTAAACCAATCGGCTTAGAATGCCATCTCAACCCTGGCTGTCCTTGTTCTACAGATAGGTCTAGGCTTCTCTTGACTAGACCCCTTCTATCAGTGCTCTGAGCTTCTCAAGCTTCTAGCTTCTCTGACTCCCTCAGAATTCTACCTTTGTCTCTGGAACTCCTTCTCCTATCTTTGACACACCTTAGACAACCAGCCATAGCTCGATCATTTGATCTCCTATTGTGTTGTAACTTCACTCTAGCCCCATGGCTCTTAGAAGTCTATTAGAGCTCTGTAGCTCTGTAACTCTGCCTCCAACCTCTGGTGGTTCTGCCTATTATAGTGAGCTCGACTCTAGTTTCTCTGCTTCCACATTTACTTACTACTTCCTAGGATTCTCTCTCTTTCTCCTCCTTTACTCTCTATCTGTTTGTGGCTTAAAACCAACCCATTCCTTAACTATTCACTTCCTCTTCCAGCCTTTCAGGTCTCCTACCTCCGTTCGCTTGGAATTCCCTGCTTCTGTGTCATCACCATTGTGTAATGTTTCACAAAGAGGTGACCACTTGTCCCTTCACGAAATGTGTGCCAACTCTTCCTTGAACGGTTTGTTACTTTGGTTACTTTGTGAAATGATTCATCCGCCAGCTCAGCGGTCAAATCAAACTTCAAACCTTTATATGCCTCAACTTATTCTTCAGCCAAATCTGGTCTCCCATCGGGTGCAATCTCCACCATTTGATCTGGGGCATCCAGATCCTATAGTCATCACTTTTATTGCACGAATGACTTACTTGACCATTAGCTCGCGATGAGAGTGGTTTTATCTCATCTTCCAGACATGCGCCATTCGATGTATGGAATCGCTTGGTCCTTTGACAAACCCGCTTACCGCCCGAAATGCCTCTGATATTCTGCCAGTTTTGGAGCACGGGACCCCCTTGTCATTTTAGCGCTCTTCCCATGGTTTCCTAGTTTCCCTTGTGACCGTGCACTCACGGCCTTTCCTTTTCGAGGGGTTTTGTTTGTTTCACGATTGGGCCTCCCGTTTGCCAATTTTGTGCTAGTGCATGGTTACCATGGGCCAACAGTCTATGTGCTTTGACTGAGGGACCTCGTTTCTCCATCCTGACCACAAATTGTCATTGTTTAGAGGCTATTTCTGATAGGCTTTGACATCCACAAGACTTTAAATTTCGGTATGAGTTTTTACAGAGTTCGGGTAGTATTAAGAGAGCTTAAGGATCCAATTCAGATCACGTCTTCCCACTAAAAGAACTTTTGGTCCACCAAAATATTGATATACTGATCTGAGTAGTAAATGAGAGTAACAATAGCCCTCTTCTTTCATCCTCCCTACACTTGCCTTTGCATAGTCCCTCTGAACCAAAATCTCTGACCACTTCCCTTCTTGGATGGGTTGGTCATCTCAGGAAGAACTATTTTGCTCCTTGACTTCATGCAGAACTTCTATTGTGAAGTTTACAGAAGGTAGTTCGAACTTCTTTGCCTTGATCCTTGATCCAAGGTGGCTTAAACAAATGTGAAGTACGTCTACTCCACCAAACCTTCATTTGTACCTGTTTGAAAAGCTGCCAACAACAATAGGCATACATACAACAACTGCATGGGCTAACTCCTACTTCAACAAAGAAACATATTTCACATCTTGTGAACCCTTCCATGTCTTATATCCGCATACAAATGATTAATGAGATAACAAGACAATAAAGCATGCCTTTATAACAAATGACCCTTCAAGTCAAGCATGTAGGAAAAGGACCTTTAGGACTCTTTTCGAAAAGATGAAACACTTCATCCTTATCTCCATTTTAGAAACCAAGTTAACTTCTCCCAAGCTAGCATCACATGCATCTCATGCTCATTAATGCATTCCATCTTTCAACTTTCACTTAAGTACATTGTACTTTTGAAGCTAAAATGAACATATTTTTGTAGCAATAAAGTGAGTTTCCTACTCAACTTCTTTCTATTTACCATTTTGATAAGATCCTGCAACTTGCATTTATTCCACAAAGAAATCCAAATAGATGCATCACTAGACATGCAGCCTTAATTGGATAAGAATTCTAACCATTTCTTACCAATCCATTTCAAAGGTCCCTCCTTTGTTTGCACATCAGCATCAATATGTGAATCATCCTGAACCACATCAATCATGGAATCTTTATTTCCATCCCTGCCATTTTCTTCTTCCACCTTCTCCATAAAATTTGGTGGAAGCAGTGCTAGATTTAAATTCCAACACCTTTTAGTAATATGCCCTTACTTATGGCAGTAAGTGCAACACATGTGCATCCTTTTGACGACATGATTTGCCTTGCCCTGTGGACCTTTGGCTGCTCGCTTCTTTTCCTTCAAAATTTTCCTGTATGTGGCCATCCTCTTCCAACATCTAGAAACATAATGGTTATCTAAACCACAAAAGGAACATGCAATTATTTTTCCATGCTTTACAAAATCAAAAGGAATGTGTTTAGAACCAGATTTGTACCTGCCTCTTTCACCTTTATTACCTTCATGAGGAGGTGAGACAAATGAAGAAGTAGCTCCCTTTGGAACACTATCACTTTCTTCAAGGTTGTCAGACTTTCCACAACCCTCTGGCTCAAGTATGTGCTTTTGAACACCTACATCATGTGAATGATGTTTCGAGCTATTGCATTCCTCCTTAATACAATCCTCACACTTCTGAGGTAGAGGACTTCATGACAACTTTCGAAATCTCTCGATAAGACTGTCCATAGCTAAGACCCAAATACTTAGGCCTTTCTTCAACCATTATTGGCTCAACAATACCTTGTCCATGTTTGCCCAATCCTTTTCCTTCATAGTCCATCTTCGAGATTAGCTTGGAACCTATGCCTCTGGTATGTTTTTCAAAAGAACCAATATAAGCATTCATAGAAGAATTTCAAGACAAATAGGAATGGTTTACCTCTTCTTCAGGCTGATACTTGGCCAAGGCTTCTTTTGCAACAAAGAGTTGTGACTCTAATTCATGCTTCCTTTTCAGGTTCATACATGCAATATGAAGTTATCTCTCCATTTCCTACAATTTTCCAGAAAGCATTTTCTTCTCTTCCTCCAAAGAATTCAACTCCTCTCTAAGTATGCTACTCTTCCATTTCTCTCACCATATCCATCATGGTGGACAAGTCTTGCTTCATGTCTCCATCAGAGGAAATTGGGGAGCAAGAAGAATTTGAGAACTCACTTGTAGAAGTTTCCATTTTCAAAATGCACAAAAGAACTTCAAACAAGATTATTAAAGAGCTTATCCAATAACCTCTTGCAACAACCTTTTGTGCTTCAAGGATTGCCCTAAGGTCCTTTGGGATAGAAGAATGCCTTCAACCCTTCTTCCTTGTTTTCCTTCCTAGACTGAGTTATCAATGCTTTCCCTTCACCTCTGCAAACTCAAACAATAGTTAGTCTGCAAGAAAATATACAATCGATGAGGCAATCAATCCTTGACTGTCCAAACATCTTTCAGACAAGCAATATTTTCCATGTCAATCAAGCATTCTGATACAACCTTCTTTGAAGGTGGGGTTAATCAATCTGATAGCACCTGATTTGAAAATGGGGTACTTAGGCTTCTTGTCTAACTTACAAGAACCTCTCCCACTTCCAAAGCTTTAAATTTTCCCAAGTCTATTTGATCAACCAATGCGGAAATAAGAAATGCTTGAAAATATGGGTGTATGCTTGTACTTGTTTTTAGATGATAATTTACTTCAAAATCTGTTGTTTGTGCTGATATGGGAAGGTATCTAAATTGATATATAAATTCATATAACATTAGTTAAAGCAGCAGTAAAAACAAACACATAAGACAACATTATAATATGGAGTTCACCCTGATATCTTGGGCTATGTCTCCTTGACCTCTAATAAACTTGATTAGGCTCTCTGGGATTATGGCTTCAGTTGTTTTACGAATGCTACACTTAACTCCATTGATTTACAGTTGAACCAATGGGCTTAGAATTCCATCTTACCCCTGGTTGTCCTTGTTCTACAGACAGGTCTAGGCTTCTCTGGACTGGACTCCTTCTGTCAGTGCTTTGAGCTTCTCGAGCTTCTAACTTCTCCAACTCCCTCAGAATTCTGCCTTTGTCTCTGGAACTCCTTCTCCTATCTTTGACACCCCTCAGAAAACCAGCCATAACTCGTTCATTCGATCTCCTGTTGTGCTATAACTTCACTGCAGCCTCGTGGCTCTTAGAAGTCTATTAGAGCTCTCTAGCTTTGCGGCTCTGCCTCCAACCTTTGGTGGCTCTGCTTATTACAGTGAGCTTGAATATGGTTTCTCTTCTTCCAAGTTTGCTTACTACTTCCTAGGCTACTCTCTCTTTCTCCTCCTTTACTCTCTGTCTGTTCATGGCTTAAAACCAATCCATCCCTTAAGTGTTCACTTCCTCTTCCGACCCTTCGGATCGCCTGCCTCTGTCTGCTTGGAATTCCCTGCTTCTGTATCATTGCCACTATGTAACGTTTCATAGAGAGGTGGCCACTTGTCCCTTCACGAACTGAGCGCTAGCTCTTCCTCGAACAATTCTTTACTTCGGTTACTTTCCACCAGCTCAGTGGTCAAATCAAACTTCAAACCTTTATATGCCTCAACTTATTCTTCTTCCAAATCTAGTCTCCCATCGGGTGCAATCTCTGTTGTTTGATCTGGGGCCTCCAGATCCTACAGTCATTACTTTTATCGCATGGGTGACTTGCTCAACCGTTAGCCCTTGATGAGAGCGGTTTTCTCTCTCATCCGCTGGACACACGACATTCGATGTATGGAATCACTTGGTCCTCTGACAAACCTGCTTATTGCCTGAAATGCCTCTGATATTCCACCACTTTTGGAGCACGAGACCCACTTGTCGTTTTAGCGCTTTTACCACAGTTTCTTGGTTTCCCTTGTGACTGTGCGCTCGGGGACTTTCCTTTTCTAGGGGTTTTGTCCTATGAAGTGCTAATCACACATCAGAAACAGCCTCTGTTTCAAGATTGGGCTTCCCGTTTGCTAATTTTGCACCAGTGCACTGTTAGAATGGGCCAATGGTCTGCGCACCTTGACCGAGGGTCCTCGTTGCTCTGTGCTAACCACAAATTGTCATTGTTCAAAGGTTATTTCTAATAGGCTTCAACATCCACAAGACTTTAAACTTTGGTATGAGTTTTGACAGATTTCTGGTAGTTTTGAGAGAGCTTAAGGATCCAATTTGAATCATTTTTCCACACTCATCACACCAATCTTTATTGACTTGGTTGCATGAAACACTCCAGCAAGTTCACACAGCACCATTCAACTTTAATAGGCCAACAACCAACTCCAATAGTGCATAGGACTTCCAAGCAACATCAAAAATATACATTCCCATGCTCCACACACGTAGGGAGAACAAAAAATGAAGGTTCTCGATATCCAGGGTACAACACTCAGTATCCTCACCACAAAGCTCAATTCCCACGGTGTTCAATTCGCACACCTCCTTGGTCGAGAAATACACCACAAAAGGCATATTGCACTCGTAGGTCATTGCCTCCTTAACATCACTCCACACAACACTCCATCACCCACAGGTTCAACACAACAAACACCTATTGCAGAATGTTGGCTCCAAGTGCAGACTGTTCTGGTGCTATGAGTTGCATACAACTACTAATAATTTGTGAACGTTATTTTTTCCTAGGATTGATTACTATGTGGATATGACGTGTGGATTGAGCTCTTCAGGTAAATTACATTCGATGACCTCTCACAACAATAACCAATCATTCAACAAAATCAGCCACACCTTAAACAAACTCCCACCTTGAGCTCCAACATAAGCTTTGATACTAACACAAAATTAAGTGGAAGACAAAGCATGAAGGAAGAACGTGCAACTCTCAAGTGAGGTTAGTTCAACACAGAGATTATGTACACTCAGATGTTGATCCATTCAACCATAAATCATGTACATTTATAAGAAGAGGAATATGTTGAGGAGTTTGAATAACTTCCTCATAAATAGGATCTAGGAACTAAATAAAACACACAATAACAATAAGACACAACAAACAACTGACCATGAGTGTTAGCTCCATTGATCAAGTTTTTAATGCAAAAAGTACCAAACTGATGGGAGATCACGAGGTGAATTCTCCTCGACATCCTCAGGTTTAGCCTCTACTAATTGGGAAGCGATGTCCCCAGAAAGGACACAACAAACAACTATAAATAGTACAATTTAGAATAATCTACCATTTTCATTATTTTATGTATTTCTGAGTAAATTAATATTGCAGAAATTATCCTTTTGGGTGGGTTTGCTCAGATATTTCCTCAAACTAAAAAGGACACAACAAACAACTAGAAATAATATAATATAGAATAATCTAGAATTTTCCATTATTCTATGTCTTTCTCAGTAAATTAATATTTTGTAAATTTTAGCATTAAGGTTGCCTGATTATATAACAAGGATATTTTTGTAGACTCTTGACTAAGTTTCTAATGTGTATGTGTTTTTTTAAGTTTCTATGTGAAGTTTTGGCTTCATAAATATGTTCTTTTTATTATACCTTTGCTTTCATTTAACAAGGCATAGTGTTTTGTTAAACGTGAATCCAAATGCAGAATACGATGTGTACTTCTCTAACGTTGACACCGATACTCTATCGTCTTCGGCCTTCACCGACTGTTGCCCATGCTGAAAGATATGACTTACTATGTCGTCCACTCACTCCAGTGTGCAGTCATGTATTCCACATGACAAAATTGGAGAATTCTGAAGCTTCTCTCATCTATAAATTTATAATCTCTCCTATGCCTGAGCAATGCAAGCCAAGGCAAGGCCTGTGTGTAATAGAAATGTGATTTCTGTTTAGCATTGTATATTTTGATCTCTTTCTTGTTCTCCATTTTTATGTACTCCTCTGTTGTGTATGTTTGTGCTTATATGTGCACCTCTAATCCCATCAACTGGTATCATAGCCAAGGTATACAAATCTTCTCAAGAATCAGAGAACGCTGATGAAGAAATCAAGGAAATTTTGTTCAAATTCAGGCCAAGCCTCATTGTGGAAACTGTTGTCCCTAAGAGCATTTCCATGTAGTATCTCAGTGACAGGCTTGATATTAATTATATGGTACTACTAGGGTAGTAGGATTAATGGTGAAAACTATCTAAATATTTTCTTTAATTTGTAAGTATTCAGGTTTTCTTACGATGCAATGCTTTAGGGTCCGATATAATGGTGCTTTCTCTGTGATAAATTACTAGAGTATATTTTCCTTTTTTCAACATCCTATGGTTTTGATAAAACATTGGTCCTCCTATTTGTGGCTAACTTAGTGCTCCAAATCATTTTGTAAGTTGGTGATCATTCAAATTTGAATATGGTAATATTGATTACTATTCAAATCCATGCATTGAATTGAAAGGATAAGAAATAATTAATTTGATGTTTAAAAAGGGGAAGATAAGGGGAAGATGTTATTGTTGAATATATGTGAAAAGCATAGGAGAAATATTTTTGGCCCTTTATTTAAAAGTTAGTAAGGATTAATAATTAAAGTTTTATCTTGTAAGTGAAATATTGATTTCTTTTGGGTGTGAATTTCATTGGGAATGGAGACAATAGTTACTGATATGGAGAAGTTGAGTGGGGCTAATTTTTCGCTATGAAAATCACCGATGGAGGTATAATGATTTTAAAGGATCAATATTCTCCGATTTAGGGCACAAAAAGGAAACCCTCATTGATGAAAAATGAAGAGTGGAATAAGCTAGATATAAAGGCTATTGTAACAATCCATCAATATCTAACAAAGAATGTGTATTTAAATGTGTCCAGAGAAAAGACGGTAGAAGGATTATCAAAGAAGCTCCCTGATCTATATGAGAAGAATACGAAAAAAACAGAGTGTTCTTGATGAAGAAGCTTTATAATCTCAAGATGAAGGAGGGTGCTTTAGTTGCTGAGCACTTGAATGAATTTAATATTTTAACTAGTCAACTTGCCTTTATTAAAATCATTCCAGATGATGAAATTAGAGCTATCTTTCTAATTTGTTCTATGCCAAATAGCTTGTAAAATTTAATTGTAGCTAGGAGCACTCCAGTAGCTACAGGGACCCTGAAGTTTGATAATTTCATCAACAATTTAATGAATGAGGACCTGCAACGCAAGTCAATTGCAGAGAACCCAGGAGGAGAAGGTGTAGTTGTAGCTGATCATGGTAGGAGAATTGATCGAGGCCAACAAGAGCAATCGAGATAGAGAGGTTGATCAAAATCAAGGAGGGGTGGTATCATCTGCTTTCATTGTGGAAAATTTGAGCACATGAAGAAAGAATGTTGAGTCTAGAAGAAAGGATAAAGGATTAGAAGTCGACGAGTACAAATCACATGTCATCCAAAACAAAAGAAAGTGAGACTATTGTTGTTGTCACAAATGGTGATGTATTATTTACTATCTTAGTAAAAGATGCATGTTTATTTACATCTAGCAGTTGATTTGATTGGATCCTTCACTATGGGGCATCTCATCATGTAACCTCGTGCAAAGATAATTTTGTTGCATATAATCCTCATGATTATGGTATAGAGCATTTGGGGAATAATCATTTTTGCAGTATTGTTGGAGTCGGAGATGTCCAGATTAGGATGAAGGATGGACAAGATATATTATTGAAATAGGTCAGGGATGTACCAGAAATGCACATGAGTTTGATCTCTTTGAGACAATTGGATGATGAAGGCTATTCCAAAAGCTTTGGAAAAGGAGGTTGGAAAATTAGTAAAGGAGCATTTGTCGTGGCCAAAGGACCTAAGACAGGAACATTATATACATTGAAGGAAATGAAAAGAAAATCAAATATGGTTGTTGTCATAAAAGAAGGAAATTCAGCAGATCTATGGCATAATCACTTGGGTCACATGAGTGATAAGGGTTTAAAAATACTTGTTGGTAAAAAATTATTCCCAGGATTGAAATCCTATAATCTTGATCTCTGGGAGCTTGCAACTATGATAGACAAAGAAGGGTTTCATTCCTTAGAGATGGCCATGACTGAAAGAAAAAAATTGTTAGAATTGATAAACTCGAATGTGTTTGGGCCTATTAACATTAATTCATTAAGAGGAGCATCATATTTTGTAACATTTATAGATGATGCATCCAGGAAGGTTTGGGACTACCCTATGAAAAGTAAAAGTGAAATGTTTGGAATATTTCAAAAATTCTATATTGTTGCTAAAAGGGAAACTAAAAAATTGCTCAAGTGCTTCAGAACAAATAATGGTGGAGAATATTGTTCATTTGCATTCAAGGAATATTGTAATAGGTTTGGCATAAAGCACAAAAACACTGTGCCTAGTACTCCTCAACAAAATCATGTCATAAAAAGAATGAATTGCACCATTATAGAAAATGTGAGAAGTATGTTGTCCAATTATGCTTTGGAGAAGCATTTTTGGGTAGAAGCTGTAAGGACAACCGGCTATGTTATAAATTGATCTTTGACTATGGCTTTGGATGGCAACATCCCTGAAAAAGTTTGGACTAGTAAGAAGTTGAATTATTCTCATTTGAAAATATTTGGATGTGAAGCAATTGTAGATATTCTCAAAAAAAATAGAACTGAGATAAATGATAAATCTATGAAATACATTTTTTTGGGATACACAAATGAAGAATTTGGTTATCATCTATGGGATCTAGTCAAACATAAAATTATTAAAAGAAGGGATGTTATATTTAATGAGTCATAAATGTTTAAGAGGACTAGAGGTGAGTTGTAGGTCAAGTAAGTTATTGACAGGTTTGATGAGCAGTAGGAAGACATCCCACCAATGCACAAAAATGGATGACAAATTCAAGAGCACGGAGGACAACAAGTGGAAAGTGATGAACATCAAGAAGAAGGAACATTGCAAAATCCTTTACGAGAGATTCAACCTGATAATGCACCACCACAGTTGGTTCACATATCTTCTAGGCCTCGTAAGCCTTCACAAAGGTATCCTCCTTCAAACTAGATTTTATTGACTAACGAAGATGAGCCTAATTGTTTTCAAGAGGCTTGTAAAGTTGAGCACAGTAAAGAATGGAAGAAAGTGATGGAGGAAGAAATGAACTATTTGCTAGAACATAAAACATGGGAGTTGGTAAATCTCCCAATAGGTAGAAAGGCTCTACAAAACAAATGGGTTTTCAGGACTAAGCATGAAGGGGATGAAAAGAAGGAGAGGTATAAAGAAAGGCTAGTGGTGAAAGGATTTTCCCAAAAAGAAGGTATTGACTTCACTCTGATTTTCTCACTTGTTTTCAAAATGTCATCTATTATAGTCAGTCTTGGTCTTGTTGCTACTTTAGACTTAGAATTTAAATAGTTGTTTTCCTTCTTGGTGAATTGGAGGAAGAAATTTATATGGAGCAACTAGAACGCTTCATAAAAGAAGGAAAAGAAGACCTAGTTTGCAGGTTGAAGAAGAGTCTCTATGGGTTGAACCAGGCACCTCGACAATGGCAAAATAAATTTGATTCATTCATGTTTGAACATGGTTTTCACAAGTTTGAAGTTGACCATTGTCTCTATATTAAGAGGTATGATCAAGGAAAGTATCCCATATTATTGTTATATTTGGATGACATGTTAATTGTTGGGCATGATAAGAATATGATCAATAGGTTGAAGAAAGATTTGGGCAACAAATTTGCAATGAAGGATTTGGGCTCACCACAATAGATATTGGGCATGAGGATCATGCATGACAGGAAAAACAAAAAGTTGTGGTTGTCACAAGAAAAATATATCAAGAAGGTGCTTAAAAGATTTTGTATGAAGGATGCCAACCTAGTTGTTACACCCCTTGCAAACCACTTCAAGCTGAGTATTGAATGATGTCCTAGTGATGACAAGGAGAAGGAAGAGATGAGAAAGATTCCTTATGCTTCAGAATTTGGCAACTTGATGTATGCCATGGTATGTACACAACTAGATATTGCATATTCAGTGGGAGTAGTGAGTAGGTTCCTTCCCAATTTAAGAAAACAACATTGGCAAGTAGTAAAATGGATTTTGAGGTATATTAAGGGTACATGTGATTATTGTTTATGTTTTAGTCATAATGAGACTGTGCTTGAAGGATTTACGGATGCAGATATGGCTCAAGATATCAAAACCAGAAAGTCCACTACAAGTTGTTTGTATACATTTGCAGGAGGAGGGTGTCAAGGCTACAATGAATAATAGCTCTCTCTAAAATAGAGGCAGAGTACATAGGTGCAACAGAAGCTTGTAAAGAGATGTTGTGGATGCAACGATTCCTAAAAGAGATAGGAATAAATAAGGAAAAGGATGTGCTATATTGTGATAGTCAAAGTGCCATTCACTTGGCAAAAACCCTAGCATTTCACTCAAAATCCAAACACATTGACTTAAAGCACCATTGGATCCGGCATGTGTTGGAGGAAGGGAAATTCTCCTTGGAAATATCAATATCCATACAGAGAGGAACCCTGTTTATATGCTCACTAAGATTCTACCAAGAAATAAACATGAGTTATTTCGAGGCGCATGGTAGGACTTTGTGTGACTTGATTCAGGATTCTTATTTGGCTTCAAGTGGGAGAATGTTAAACGTGAAGCAAAATGCAGAAACCGAAGTGTACTGCTCCGCAGCATCAACACTCCGCCGTCTTCAGTGGTCAACCATCGTGGTCGACGCTGAAAGATACCACTTACTACACCGTCCACTGTGCAGTCATGTATTCCAGATGACAGAATTGGAGAATTCTAGAGCTTCCCTCATCTATAAATTTGTAATCTCTCATTTACCAAAGCAATTCAAGGCAAGGCAAGGCCTATATATAATAAAAATATGATTTTTGTTCTCCATTATATATTTTGATCAGAATATTTTGATCTCTATCCTGTTCTTCAATTTTCCAGGCTTCTTTGCATGTCTATGCTTCTATGCTCACCTCTTATCCCATCATGTTGGGGCTAATATAATTGGCCGGGCCTAATATCACTAGCCCGCCTAGTCCCATCCCATTCGTCACACCAACCAAGGCATGGAAGGACAGATTGTATCCACCCAACCTTTGGGGCTAATATAATCAGCAAGGGCCTAATATCACTAGCTCACCTAGTCCCATCCCATTGGTCACACCAACCAAGGCACGGAAGGACAGATTCTATCCACCCAACCTTTAGTATGCTGCAAAATAATCAATTGTCTTCGTAGGCATCGAATGCTCACCCGTGATAATCCCCAACTCTCAGCAACTTATTGTAATACTTGAATAAATATTTATACTTCAATAAATATTATTTTAATACTTCAATAAATATTTGAAAAGCAAGATACCATTTATTTCAACCAATCATATCCATGATTTTCGCTATCCCAGATCATATGTTTTAGGTCATGGTGAGCCGCATCTAGATTGAGTGAATGCTTTACGTGCAGGTTGCAATCCATGACCAAAAACGATGTTTGTTGAAAGTGGCGGCATGCCTCAGCCTGCACACACTAAAAGCTTAAATTTCTGGTGATCTTCTAGTAGATACCCCAATTTTGTCTCAATCAAACTTCATCGCTTTTGCTGGTCCCATGCAATGATGCGATAATGTAGATCAATCATCACATAACGTACTTTTCAACTTTAGGGACAACCATAGGTGCCACGGGGCCCATTTTATGTTGATATACATTGAACTATTCTGCGTTTGACAAATCCACCAAAGATCAAAACTTAGGCATCAAGGACTCCGTGTGACTGCGACAGATGACTTCGAGAAATCTAATTAAATTTCGTCTTTCATCAGCATAGACAAAGCACTTTAATTTTACATATCCCTTTAGTAAGAGAAATGATCAATTTTGTCTTTGTAAGTTGAAAAATATATTAATGAAAAATATATTAATACTAGTGTAGTTAACTAAGTTAAAAATCCCTCAGGTTTTTTATATAAAAATATATTAATGTGTGGAGTTACATAAATTAAGTATCTTGGGAGATATTAATTTGTGATAACATATATATATATATGTGTTAAGAATATTTAGTATGTTAAAATTTTATTATTTACTTAATAATAATAATAGTAAATTAAAATTTTAATTTTTTTTAAAACATACATATTTATTTGTAATAAATAAATTACATTAATTAATTTTTAATTAAGTTTTTCATTATTTATTCTAAAACAATCTTAAAATCAAATTATAATACAAATTATTAAATAACATAAGAACATCATATAAATCTATAAAAAGAAAAATATTATAAATGAGGAAAAGACTTATAAATAAAGTTATATTATGTAAATGTGATAATTATTATTATTATTCAATTCTAAAGTCATGACTAAGGGACATTAAGTTAGTGTATGGGACCTTTTATATGTAGGACAAAGGACTCATTTTGGGTAGTGATTCTAGTGTTAAATTTATTAAGACATACCTATTTTACTTTTTCAGTTCTAAATACAAGACCACTTAAAAAAAAACACATACTCTTAACCATTAATATACTAACAAATTTTAAATTTACAGTTGATACTACAGTTTTCATCACTCAGTTTTTGAAAACAATGATAACAAGTGATATATTGATAGGAAAAGTGATTATTAGTAGTAACGGGATTCTCTTCCAAATGACACCTTGCGGACAATGAAAGTGATCGGTCTTATCACATAAATGAGGCCGCTTGATTTTTTCAAACTGAAAGCAATTGCAGCCGCTGCTATGTTTTTCTTTGAAAAAGATGCAACAGCAAATCATTAACATTGCAGATAAGGGTGCATATCATCCAACACCTGTAGGATGATTAACTCTCAGCAAACAAGAAGCTAGAGATTATATACATTGCCAATAGAAAATATTTTTAAGGAGGTTTTACTTATATGTTTATAGATAGCGTATATAACCAATGAAAGTAAGTTTTATTATTAATTCTGTATAAATAATAAAAACTAATTTTATTATTAATTTTAGTTTCTAGAGATTTGATATTTAAAATCAATTTACAAATAAAAAAACGTGCATTCTGCCCTGAACTCATTTTAGTCTTCACTTATACCTCGGAAATATATCTTCAGCGGGCATTCAATATGCTACTTTCTTTTCAAATTGATTGATTGAAAGATTAGCCACTTTCTTTCAAAATGGATAATCGGAGAAGCAGTAAATGGATAAATGGCTAATTAGCGAGAAACGGCTTTGCATATAGCAGTGCTCGGTTGAGGATTAATAGAAAAGCACCCAGTTCATTATACGAAGGAGGTAATCTCTATTTGCAGCTAAACTGTCGCGAATTCAAACAGCCTTCTTTGCCTTTTTTATGGTGTAATAGCTTCGATGATTTTTCATTTAAATTTTATAGTGACTGTAGATTTCAAAAATATATTAGAATTTAACTGAACTAATTAGTTTAATAGCTCTGATGATTTTTCATTTAAATTTTATAGCGATTGTATATATCAAAAATATATTAGAATTTAACCGAACAGAATTAGTTCAAACAATTGACTTAACCGCTATCCATCTAAATTTGCAAAATAACCCTGCTTCACTATCAGTTAACTATCACACCCACCACTGATGTAGAGAAAGTCAAGTATATAAAATAAAGAAGGAAAAAAAAATGAACCTCGGCAATATTTTTTTTTTTTAAAGTATACAATGGCTCACAGCTCCCAACAAACAGATAGATGTCCATCATCTAATGAATATGACCACGCCTGGATGGCATTAGGAAAACCGAGATGTCCACCCTACATATTTTCATAAGATTATATAAAAACCCCTTCCTCTCATCATATATGTTTGTTTCATTGGTTTATAAGCTTATGATATCAATAATAATCACTAGCAAAGTCGGTCAATAAATTTAGACAGTAATCTAAATACATTTAATATTTAAGATGTAGTATTTGTAATCTTTGGAAATCTTTGAATTTATTTGTTGGATAAGAAAATTTTGAAAGAAATATCTACGTCAAATATTTTAATTTTTTTATTCTAATCATAAAAAAATTTAACAAAATTAATCAAAATATTTAATTAAATATTAATACTAAACTTTGTTACACTACCTTTGGGTTGGATAAGACGAAATTTTAGTACTTGTTTGATCGCACTCCAAATTTCTATGTACCAACAATTCTCTATATATATATATATATAAAACTCATTATGTATATAAAGATGAATCATAAATAATAAATACATCATTGTAATAAAATTATAAGCATTAAATTATTTAATAAATGTGAAATTTATTTTGGTAATTACAAGATCAAATACAAGCCTCAAGGGATATCTCAGTTGGTCGAGTTCCAGTTGTTAAGTATCTCACCAATAAGGAGATCATGGGGTCATATTTCCTTGACATCTTTGGGGTTAGACCCTGGTTGTTTGATCAACAGGTTGATCTACTAGGATTTTCTTGTGGATGTAGCGGTCACTCAATGTCCATGAACCACATTAAAAAAAACTACAAGACCAAATACATAATCTCAAATATCAAGTTAAAGTTAAAGTTTTTAGTACAAGGATGATGAGTCAATAGCATTGTTGAGAAAGTGAACTACTCTCGTATAGTGACACATGGTAATTAGTTGGAGTGTGTCAATCTATATGAGGGACCAAATGGACTAGCGCTAAAACACTAACTCTTGTTAGTGTGACCTTTCAAAAACCTAATTTGTCTTTTGATAAATGTCAAATAAAAAACCTAGGTTAAATTACTATAATTAGTTGTGGTGCTTGCTATTGTTTGTCGGAAACCATAGGGAAACAAACTAACCCAATAGATCAGTATCAAGCATACCGAATAGAACAATATCATCCAAATCCATAAGCATCTGAGCCAAAATCTGTTCATCTGATCAATGAAGGTGAAACCATAAGGCACATATAACTATCCATAAGCCTCCATAAGATAACTAGAAGGCACATAGAAGAATCCATAAACATTTATAGAAAAACATCAGATGCACAAAGACTTCCATAAGCGTCTAAGAGCCACACAAAACCATGAGGTGCACTATACCATATGAAAATGCAATGTTTGTTTAAAATCCCAAGAATTGCAACAATGTCATTGCCAAGAGGAGATGTCACACAATAGCTAACTCCAAGACAAAAGAATTGTATATGAGCCAATGTCTTGTGCTATGCAATTGTTCAAAGTTTTGACAAACCAAAATCTACCCAAAAAAAGAAATACAACATGAATGAGAGTAACAAGAACATGCACAGTCAAATCAAAGGAAACTAAAATTGTTTGTCCAAGAAGATCCTTAATACCCGTTTTTCCATGATGTAACAAATCTGATGAAAATTCCTTGTAAGAAAAGTTAATAAAAGAAAAATAATAACCACAGTTGATGGGACAATTATTCCGAGATGAATGCTGGGAAACATCCTAGTCATGGGGATCACTTGTGGTTGGTTAATGGAAAAGGAAATTGGCAAAGGAAATGGCTAAGGATTTTCTCCACATTTATTTACGAAAATAATGGAAATTAGAATAGAAAAAGGGAGGCAAAAGGTCATAGGTTGCATGTGAGGAGGAAAATAAAGGAAAATAATTGAAAATGAAGGAAATAGAGGCCTCATTCATAAAAAGCCTTCTGAGGATCAACTGGGAACCTTTTCGTCAGTTCAGTTTCGGAGCTCTCTCAGTATTCTCTCTCCCTCACATACTCTTCGAGAAATAGAGTTTTTCTTTAGCATTCTTGGAGGGTGTGGCATCCTTGAATTTTGGAACAAGAAGGAAAAGGAAGATAACAAAAATGCAATAGGACATTAGAATCAATAGCTACAACAAGATTTTCTTGCAGGTATCGAGTTGCATGTATGTTTTCCTCACTAGTTTTTGGATGCATGGATTATGCATGTGGATTATTGGTCATAATCTGTTAATTGCATGCATGATTGCATGGATTGATAGTGAATTTCCTAGCCTTTCCATTTCCTAGATAGCCATGGCAATTGTGGGTTTATTTCCTTGTTTTGTTTTGGTTGATTCTCATGTTTCCTTAGCTTGGGTTGAGCTACTAGTTCATGGAGCCTTGGTTGGAAAAATACTTTGGAGCCCTATAACATCTTGGGTTGACTTACAATTCTCGTAGCCTTGGTTGGACAAATTCTCTGGAGCCCAACGACAATTGTGGGTTGAGTTTCTAGTCCTAGAGCCTTGGTTGGAACAAATGCTCTGGAGCTCTGGATGGATGGGATAGAGGCCAATCTAATGATGGTTTGTGGTTTTTTACCATGAGGTGGCATCACTTCTTAATGGGTTGAGGTGGTTGGCCTCTCAAAGACCTGGATGGTTTTGGATTGATGTATTCTATGAGATCACACATTCATGTTTGGAATATGGCACAAGGGTGAATGGCTGAAGAGAGATTTGGCTTAGTCATTCTATGGATAGGTGGAAAGTGGAACTCTCATTGCGGGTTTGGATTTTACATCACCAACATGAGCTTATCTATCCTTGTATTTATATGAGTATTATACTGGCTATATGTGTTTTATATGGTTGTGATTTCATGAGTATTTTTGCTTCTATTATGTTAGTTATTTATGTGTTTTATGACAGAAACTATGTATGGATATCAACAAGTTTTTACTTGTAAATGAATGATCAATGCATCTATGACCTAATGGATGAAATGAAAATTGATGTGTTAAGGGATCAATGCTATTTAGCAATTCTCAACTAAGTATAAGACGCCTATGCTTAGATCTGTTATTTATACATGTAGATTACATTTTCATGATATGTTTCACAAAATGTCTTTCATGGCTAGTAAGGGTCCAGTCATAGTCTTATTCAAATGATTGCATTACACTATCATTTCCTTGTTAATTTACTATTCTGAAGACATTTTAATTCAATTCTGGGTAGTGTCCTAGGCTATGGGCTAAAAAATGTGGCTTAATTCCAGGGATGTTGCCACAAAACTAAGCAGAAGAGTCCTTGGATTCTGGGTTGCAGGCTTGTGAGAGCATCTAGAGGTCCTTGGATGCTAGCATCCCCATAGCATGACAGAGTCTAGAAGTCAAGTTGTCCAAAAGTTCAGCAGGACTAAAGGGAAAGCTACGTGAAATGTTGGATTGGCTTCTGAGGGTCCAAAGGTTGGTGTTGAATGTTTGTATGTGTGTTTTCGTCAGTTCCACTTCATTAACATGACTTAGGAGGTTGAACCATACCATAGTAACCTTTCTTCACATGTTTACCACATCTAGTTGATTTCTTGGGTAGATGTTGGAGGAGGGTGTTACACATAGCACACACAAAAAAATTTCATCATCATACCAATGTAGCATAAAACCACATATCACTAAACCTCAGTGATTATAAAGAAACCAAAGATAAAGGTTCAAGGACATCATGAGAAACAATTGAGTAGCGTGTAGAACCACTTCATTCTTATCATATCCAAAAGAACTAGAGCATGATAGCAAACAAAATATATGATAACCATATAATCTAGAGAGAAAATAAGATGCAAACCACCGTAAAGAATCGAGACATGAAGAACACCTGCAAAAATACCTAAATCTTCCATTTCTAGTTGTGATCGGAGGAAATTAGAGTGAGCGTTTTGGAACTATCACTGGGAGGATCTATGATGTCACCAAAGGCAAAATCACTCATAAGGAATATTTCTTCCCGAGCCGAGAATGTTATGAAACTAGCTCACAAAAAGATAGAAAAGAGAGATCAACGCCTTAGAATTCAGCCTCTTTTAGGGGGCAACCTCCTTTACATTATGCAAATGAACAATTCTTGGATGAGTCAAATGACAAAACCTCCTTTCTATATATATGAGTCTAAGGAGTCACAATATAATCCGGCCAACCTAACGATAATAATATAAAGCCACAAAAATAATAATAGAGGGATTCTATGGGCCACAGTAATAAAAATATGGGGACAATAGGGGCACAACAATATTAATAAGGGACACAAATACAATAGTAATGGGCTAATCACTAGTATTATAGGGACCTGACATGCCCCTCTCCTTCAAAAGAAGTGTTTTCCTCAATGCTTGAGTAGTTTCGGATACTTTTGTATAAAATTATCATCCTCCCATGTGGAATCTTCAATAGATAAGTTCTTCCACTTGATGAGATACTCTGAAATTGATCGATTTTGTAGTTGTCGATTTCTTGTTTCTATGACTGCTTCTAGTTCCAATATAATTTTTCCTTCCTTGTCAAGTTCTGGAAATATTGTTTGAATTGGGAGCTTGTCGCCTATAACCTTCTTTAAACATGAAACATGGAAAACTGGATGCACTCGAGATGCTGCAGGAAACTCCAATTTGTATGCCATAGTACCAATCTTTTGCAACACCTTGTATGGACCATAATACTTTGGTGATAATTTATTATCCTTCTTAGCTTTCTTAAGGGAAATTTGTTTATATGGCTATATCCATAGGAATACCCAATCACCTACATCAAAAATTCTTTCGTTGCGATGTTGATTTGCCTGTTGTTTCATTCTATTCTGTGCCAACACAAGGTTATCCTTTAAGAGTTGGAGGACTTGTTGTTGATGTTCGATGTGATGTTCCACTACTTGAACCTTAGAATCTTCTCTTAAATATGATGTGATGGATGGTGGATAATATCCATAAAATGCCATAAATGGGGTGATTTTTGTTGTTGTATGGAGGGAAATGTTATACCACCATTCAGCCAGAGGCAACCATTTGAACCATTGTGTCTGTTTATCTGATACAAAGCAACGAAGATATCCTTCCAAACATTTGTTTACTATCTCAATTTTCCCATCAGATTAAGGATGATAAGATGAGTTATGAGCTAACTGAGTACCAAGACAAGGAAATAATTCTGTCCAAAAATTTCCAGTGAAAATGGGATCTTTGTCACTTACAATAATCTTTGGGTTTCCATGTAGCTTTTGAATTGTTTCCATAAATGCAGTAGAAACTGTACCGGCTTTAAATGGATGTGATAATGCACAAAAGTGTGCATACTTGGTAAGTGTGTCAACTACCACCATGATGACACTCTTTCCCTCAGGACTTGGGTTTAACCTGTGATAAAATCCATTTGAAAACCTCTTCCCAACGTTGGTGGAATGGATAAAAGCGTTCGTAATAGCCCCTTGGGGTCTTAATTGTTTCAACTTTATTTTGTTGGCAAACCAAACATTCCGCCACAAACTTTTGAATATCTGATTTAAGGCCATCCCAAAAAAATTCCTTCTTAACCCTGTGGTAGGTTTTTAGAAATCCTGAGTCCCTCCTAAGGGAGAGGTGTGCAATTCCCTAATAATATTTTGTTTGAGTTGGGAATTCCTACATAGGTATAACTGATCCTTGTAACATAACGAATCTTTTTTCCAGCTAAATGTATCAAATGTATTGGGATCTTGTTGTATCTTCTCAATGAGTGCCCACACTTCCTCATCATTCTTCCATTCATCCCTTGTTTCGTTTATCCAATCTAGTTGGATAATAGAAATGGCACAAAGAAATGCTTCCACATCCTCATCCTTTCTTGAGAGTGCATCTGCCACAACATTTTGCTTCCCTTTTTTGTAGAAGATTTCAAATTCATAACCCAACATCTTTGTGACCCATTTTTGCTACTCTTCTAAAGATAATCTTTGTTCTAAAAAGTATTTAAGACTATCATGATCTGTTTTTACCTTGAAGTGTCTTCCCATTAAGTAGGGTTTCCATTTCTTAAGTGCATGTAGTATTGCTAACATTTCCTTCTCATAAATAGCTTTGTGTAAATACTTTACTTTGATTGGACGACTTTCAAAAGCAATGGGTCTTTCATCTTGCATTAAAACAACACCAATTCCATTTCTTGAAGCATCACATTCCACAATAAAGGTTTTTGTGAAGTCCGGTGTAGCTAAGACAGGTGCTTGGCACATTGCCTCTTTAAGATGTTCGAAGGCCTTTGTTGCTTCTGGAGTCCATGAAAATGCATCTTTCTTCAATAATGTTGTTAGAGGTGCTGTTATTCTCCCATAATTCTTAACAAACTTGCGATAATACCCTATCAACCCAAGAAATCCTCGTAGATGCTTTATGGATGTGGGGATTTTCCATTCCCTAATGGCTTTAATTTTGCTAGGGTCTACCTTAACTCCTTCTTGAGATACAATATGACCCAAATATTACACCTCTTGTACTCCAAAGCAAAATTTGGGTCTTTTTGCATATAATTATTTCTCCTCCAATAGTTGTAGCAGCCTATCAACATGTTCAACATGACCCTTCCAAGACCTGCTATAGATTAGTATGTCATCAAAAAATACTAACACAAATTTTCTAAGAAAGGGTTTGAAAATGGAATTCATCAAACCTTGAAATGTAGAAGGTGGATTGGTAAGGCCAAAAGGCATGAACAAAAATTAATAATGACCCTCATGAGTTCTAAATGTTGTTTTCGAAATGTCTTCAGTATTCATTCTGATTTGATGATATCCTAAACGAAGATCCAACTTGGTGAAGTAAATTGATCCATGCAATTCATCGAGTATTTCATCAATGACAGGAATGGGAAACTTATCTTTAATAGTGATCTTGTTGAGCTCCCTATAATCCGGACACATGCACTATGATCCATCCTTCTTGTGCACCAATACTATTGGACCAGAGAAAGAACTTTGACTAGGTTGAATTATACTAGCCTCTAGCACTTCTACAACCATATGTTCAATTTCACTCTTTTGGACATAGGGATATCTATACGGCCTAATGTTTGGAGGAACAATTCCTGGAATTAGATGAATAACATGATCATGATCACAAATAGGTGGGAGACCTTTCAGAGTCTCAAATACCTTGGAATGTTTGTCCAAGACATTTTGGAGATCTGCAGAAATAGATGAGTCCATTGTGGAAACATCTAGTGAACATAATTGTGAAATTACACCTCTTTGTTCCTTTTTTAGAAGCTTTGTCATACTGTTAGAGTTGATTATCTTTTCTGATTTCCCTACAATACCCCTTAATTCAACTTGCTTTCCTTCCGCAAAAAAATTCATCAAAGGTTCTTGAAAATTAAAAGCTATTGTACCCAAGGATTGTAGCCATTGGACTCCTTGTACAACATTAACACCTCCCATGGGAATGGAAATCATTGGGCTAGTCAATACATATTCTCCCATGGATAGCTTGATCTTATGGCACTTTCCAGAGAAATTTATCGTTCCTCCATTTGTGACCACCACTTGAGACTCTGGTGCTAGAAATAGGAAGCAGTTCAATTCTTTTGCTCCCTTAAAACGAATAAAATTGTGGCTACCTCCTGAATCAATCAACATTATTACCTTTTTCATCTTGATTTTTCATTCTATCTTGATGGTTTGAGTAGTGGTAATTCTAGCCAATGTATTACAAGATATGGTTGGATTCATTTCTTCTTTATCTAGGCTTTGTTCCTGGAGTATATCCTCTTCCTTTGACCTTTCTTGCTCCTTTTCTTCTTCCTATTCACAATCTATGTAGAATAATTTCTTCTCAGCACATTTATGATCGTTAGTGTATTTGCTATCACAACTCTTTTTTCTTCCAATTGTTGTGGTGTCAACCTTATAGGTTGTGGAAGGCTAGGGGTAACAACACTTCCATCTTTGTAGTTGTGACTAGTATGCTTCCTGGTTGCCATGATTTTGTTTTCCATTTTTCTTGCTAACCTGAATGTCTTCTCTATGAGTTAGGTTCCCAATGGTGAACATCATGTTGGATATTATCCTTTAAAATCCCTATGAACACATCAATCCTATGCTCCTCTGGAATTTTTTTTACCCTTATGTTCAATTTTTTGAACTCCTCAATGTGCTCCATTATTGAACCCTTTTGTTTGAGACTTATCAATTGACTAAAAAAGTTGTTGCTTTTTGTATCCTCATAATGTGCTATCAATTCTTCTATAAAAATTGCCCAAGTGATAATTTTTTTATGAGAGCAAAGCCATTGATACCATACAAACTAATTTGGTTCCACATATAAAGTTGCAATACATACGTTTTGTGTGTTTTGGACATTATTGAGATCGAAAAATTGCTCCATTTGTAATATCCATGTTGTAGGACCCTTGCCATCAAACTTCCTCACATCAATTTTTGGAATATGGTGGGTCTTCGATCCAACATTGGAGTCTATTGAATCATGATTAACATTTCTTTTGTTCTCATCATGAGTTTCCTTTACTACCCTTTCACCATTAGTGACCATTTCTTGTAGCAACTTATTCATAGTTATCTTCAATTCTTCCATCTTATCATCCATGCTGTCCATTTTAGCATCCATTCCATTCATCTTAGCTTCCATGACATCCATCTTAGCTTCTACGCCTTTGTTCAAACAATACATCTTAGCTTCTACACCTTTCTCTAAACCGTCCATCTTAGCTTCTACATCTTTCTTTAAACCATCCATCGTAGATTCTGTTACTTTTTGTGCAAGTGACACTTGTTGCACTTGTCTCGTAATTTTGATATATCATGTTGCATTTCTTCCTCTTCTTCATGAGTCATGCTAGAGCTTTCAGGTTTCTTACTAGGTTTTTGCATTTTCTTTCCTCGAGGCATCAATTACTGATAATAATTCTTTACTATGCTCTTTGATTCCTTCAAACTAATTTTTCAAACCAAGCTT
This sequence comes from Pinus taeda, assembly GCA_000404065.3. Lineage (NCBI taxonomy): Eukaryota > Viridiplantae > Streptophyta > Pinopsida > Pinales > Pinaceae > Pinus > Pinus taeda. Next base: position 141,376 of record APFE031492413.1, on the reverse strand, counting down.
ATGCAAAAATTTAAAAAAAGCTACACACCTTTTTTCACTTTGTAGGAGCTTGATATTGAGTCTGATGTATCTCTGTAATTTCAAATCATCGAGTTCTGAAATTTTGAACAATAGTAGCCCTCTATGTCCTCTTTCTAATTCCACCAGTTTGATCCAAATCGGATTCTCCAAGAAAGAACTATGCACAATCTCCCAAGATGGCCTGATTATAGACCTTTCCAGAAGAGCGAACTTGTATGAAGTGCCAAGTGTCACTGTTTCAACCTTTGGCATTGAAAAGTATATACAAGAAACTATAGTCCGTCCTCTTTCTGTACCTTCTTATAAAATTTCAATCCAATGCTCAGAGAGAAAGTTATGATGATTTTCCCTAGGTCACCTATTTAGAATGTAATTCAGGAGTCTACAAAAAACGAACTTCCTTAGATCATATCTCCATAAATATAGCGCGAAAAGATCTAAAATTCAGACCCAAGGTTCATTGTGATTTCATCTCAAATGGTTTTTTTATTTTTACTTCTAAAACATCGTAGAAAAAAAGTTATAGTGAAAATGCCACGATGACCTATTTTGAGCAGCGAAACTCGAGAATCCAAAGCTTGGATACCAAATTTTATGAAACTAGCTCACAAAAATATAGAAAAGAGAGATCAACACCTTAAAATTCAACCTCTTCAACAGGGCAATCTCCTTTACATTACACAAATGAAAAATTCTTGGATGATTCAAATGACAAAACCTCCTTTCTATATATAGGAGTCTAAGGAGTCACAATATAACGCAACCAACCTAACAATAATAATAAATCCACAAAAATAACAATAGAGGGATTCTATGGGGAATAATAATAAAAATATGGGGACAATAGGGGCACAACAATATTAATAACGGATACAGCTACAATAGTAATGGCCTACTCACTAGTATTATAGGGACCTAACAATGAAAGAGTCCACATTGTCCAAGCAGAACCTTTGGTTATGAAGCATACGCTTGATGTCCCCCATAGAGGAGAAAACTTGTACATTTGGGAGTTATGTAAACATACATTTGCGAGCTAACTATACTTACATGTTGATTTTTTCTTATTTTTGAAAATGATATTATATTTTTGTATTCAAACCCTATTCAACCTAGTATATTATTGTTCATTGTTCACACACCGCAAGAGGATTCAAACTTGTCAGTTAACTTGTGGGTGTGGAGCCTAATTATCTTCTTGATTTAGAGGTCTTATTTCAACCGCATTTGGATCCCTCTCCATGATGGGGGGTGTGGTGGGGCTTGGCCCCCACTAGTTCAACCAGAGGGGTTCGTTCGGGGGGGACATCATTTTTTGGAGCCCCCCTAGCTACCCCTAAAAGAAAAATTTATAGAAAAATTCCCTTGTAAAATATTGTAATTTCATAGTCAATCTTGGTTGTTCATAAGGTAGAATATATGATGGTAGAATGTATGATGTAGGGGAATCACCCTAGGTAAATAAATTTTTTTAAGGATCCAATCAAGGCATGTAAATTCTAGGAAGGAGATTTTCTTTTTGTATAAATTTAGAAATTGTAGTGGTAGTCTAGGTTATTAATCCAACCATGCATCTCATTGTAATAATTCCAATCAATAGGTTGACGCGTTGGTTTGTTTTAGTCGTTTTCCAAGAACGCTTTTGCCAATTTCACAAGTGTGGGTTAGGAATCTGGTAGTTTTAACGTACTGGACAGATGTCTAATTTCCATTTAATTATAGAGATATTTTCAGAGTAGTGTTATTATATAGAATCTGGTAGGACATGGGAAATAAACTCCTAGTGCACTCAAAAAGGGATTTTAATAGGTGGTCCAGAAACCTCAATGTACATATTTTCTGTAAAACTTTGAATAGAGTTTTGAACCTTCTCTGTGTACTAGGGTATGACTTCTCTATGTAGTCACTTGGTATATTTAAATCCTACCAGTTTGATGCATGGGGAAGAGAATTCCTTAACTTGAGCTTGGAAAATATGCAAGGTGGAAGGAAACTAAGTGTAGGATTGAGCCTAAGTGAGCCTTTTTGAATCTCTTTGTATAATCTACATTCAACTAGGATATTTGAGCAGGCATACAATTCTAACGACCGTTGTTTTATGAGTTTAAGCCTAACTCTATAAAGGGAATTGAGTCACAGGGGCTTCACTCAATGAAAATATGGCATAGCATGTGCATTCATGGAATACTAAACAATACCCCTAATTTGACTACATATTGGAAAATACCTCTAAAAATAAAATTATTTAACCCCCTACCAATATGAACCCAGTACACCTTCTCAATTTAAAAAGCCCCTACTTTCACTAGATATTGTAGGTATGCATTTTTCATTAACATTTTTTCTACCCCATTATATTTTTCATTAACTTTGAGCTCCATTTTTTATACCTTCCAATATAAAAATCCTTTGCCCTCCAATATATGCTTAATATATTATGTCATTTTTTCGTCAATAAATATCCCTCAATATGAACCCACGTGCTATGGTATTTCTCTCTTAGTGAATCTCCCATGGATTGAGTGTAGTTATGCATTAACCATGAAGGAAGCAATTTCGTTAGAGAAGAATGCATGGATTGAAGGTCTATTATTCGATGAATGCTGAAAGGACCAAATTTGAGACGATTGGTAAATTGGATGGTAGAATCAGATATTTGGACTGCATAATCATATATATACCATCGAACCTAATTGAGGCATGTCACTAGCCTAACGAAGAAATTTCTGAACAGTTGGGGCCAGATTAAATCAATTTAGTGAATTTGAGGAGAAGACAGTTGCATGGGAAGAATCCTAAGAGGAGCAACCTCCGACCAATGAGAGAACCTAACCCTTCACTAAAAGGCTTGGTCGGGCTTGAAGTGAGTCAACAT
>APFE031492413.1:116773-138460 GCA_000404065.3 Pinus taeda | reverse complement strand
CGAAGAAAGGTTTTCACAAATGAGTTTGTTTAATTCACTAAGAAAGCATTAAAGAAGTTGAAGGCAGATTAAAATGAAATCATGCCAACTCAAGAAAGAGATTTGATTCTATAAGACAAGAATTGGGCATGAATAAGGATATAATAATAATAAATATATATATATCGAAGTGCATAAGAAAGGGACATAAGGGTATGAACACGTGTTTCAGAGGGGGTGGTTTTAGGTAATTTCAAAGGATGAAGATAAAAGGGGTAAATACATTATGAGTGTAGGGAGGGGTAAGATTCATGGGTTTATTGAGCAGACCACCTATCAAGTTATATTAGTTTAGGGTTTTTTTTCCCTAGAAAGAAACCTTCAGTTTATATGAGGGAATTGTAACATGGTTGTGTATTATTTTTTGCAAGAAAAAAGAGATGATATTGTGTGAGAGGGAAGAGGAGGTTACAACGTATTTATTTTAGGTTGTATAACTTTAGTTTGTTGGATAATATAAAAAGGAGTATTGGTTGTTTCTTTGTGGATGTAACCGAAACTGGGTGAACCACATATATCTATGTCTCTCTTGTTTTATGTTCTTCTGTGTTTGCGTTTTCACAATATATTATGTGTTCGATTTCTTTATTATTTAATTTCTAACAAACTACACAATAATTCATTGATTATTTTTGAGAGATTGTTCATTTTCTTCCTTGAGAAAGGAAAGCATAGCTAAAAATCTAACAAAAGGTTTATGTTGATTAAATATTTAAAATTAAAAAAAAAGAAAAGAAATGAGAAAATATGATCTTTTTAAGATATTGCTTTTATTGTGTAATTAGATATAGAGGCTTGTGTTCTGTATGTTGATTGATGTTTTTGAATGTATTTGAAATGTTTCTATGTGAATATAACTTATGAATGATTTTAATGGCTTATTCATAATTTGTTAGACTACAAGATAATCTCACAAACAATAATAATAATAGGAATAAGAATCAGAAATAATATTATAGTAATTGGAATAAGAAAAAGAAATAATATTATTTCTATCATAATTCATCTCCTTAATACTTTTTGTTATGAACTAGTCAACTCTATTTCCCCCGAAAGAAAGGATTAAATTTTGAAGAGCTATCATCTAGAAAAAAAGTTAAGAGATTTTTTTAGAAGTGAAAAAAGAAATTTAAAATCTTAGCTAAAAATCTCATAAAAAGTTGTTTAAAAAATAATCAGATGCAAACGAGCCTAAGATAATGAAATTATTGATCTAAACTATGTTGTTGCCTTCTTTGTGCACTTCGTGTATACTTCTAACAACCTTGTCAAAGGCTATGAAAAGATGGTGCATTTGCCAAGGTAGTGTAAGGGGATGAGAAGATGGTGAATATTTGAAGGTAATGTAAAGGGGTGAGTTCAATGGAGAAAGTAGGAAATGTAAAATTTTATGTGAAGGTTTTCAGGGAATGCAAAGGGGATGGATTTATGAAAAATGGGATAAGTTTAGAGGGCAGTAAAGTAATGTGAATTTCCTTAAATAAATAAATTGCATTTATGACATGATGATTTCATGGTGAAAATATGTTAAAAGAGATTGGAAAACTATAATTGGGCCCAAAGGTGTATTGTACATTCTAATATGAGTGAGATTCATAATTATTTTTGTGCTCAACTTATAGTCCACTAATGACTCTCAGGAAAGAAATATTATCTAAATAAAAATTAATATCCATTATAATAAAAAAACATAAAGGAATAGACATGTTTGTAAAACATGATGTAAGAATATTTCGCTCTCAATGTCAGCCATAAAAAAAAAATCGATATCCATGTGAAGTGTCATAGTTTTATATAACTCTAAGGAAAGATAAAGTGTGTGTGTGGTGGTGCTATATAATAATAATATATATAAAATACTGTAATGTAAGGAAAAAAAAGCAGTTAGTCATAAAAATTATTGGGAAGAATATCTAGGCATCCATGTTAGCAAGTCACTACCCTCATATGAGGAGAAAGGAATGTTGGATGATGTCATGTCTAGAAAGGAAAACTTGTGGTCGATGCTGTCAACATTTCCCTCAATCTCTACCATTCTGATATAATTATCATGTTGAGTCCTCTATTGCCTCCCGATGCCACCTGAAATATTAAAACTACATTTAACCTTGTACAACCATTATGCCATGATCAAAAAAGCGATAAAATAACATGCAATGTGTTAAATATAGTGGGAGTTGCAACCTACTTTTTTATGATCCATGACATATCAAGGTGGGGGTGCTTGCTCCTAACCGCCCTCCTTCACAAATAAGGTCCTTCAAAGGTAGATATTGATAGTGAGTTCAATTAGATTTTGAAATTTTCTCACTCCAATCCATCTTCAAGGAGATATGATGTTATGTTATGGCCAAAATTGGCTAGCTTGTCATCTAGTTTATTGCTTTCTTTGTAGACATGTCAAAAGTGGGGAGATGTTATTTTTAGGAATAGTTTTGCATTATTACCTATTTTGTATTATAACCTCCAACTCTTAGAGACTTTGAAATTATTTTATCGACATTGGATTTTATACAATATATTGATAATTGTGTTGGAATATTGCTCAAAAAAAAAGTTTGTGAAATTGTTTGCAGACAGAAATTGAGATAACCATCTCTCGTTACTAGATTTCAGAAATATTGTTAGTGCTTATCCCTATGGAAGCTACATAAACAAATCAAATATTTCCATCTGTGTTTCAAGATACCCTTCCCTAACTAACCTAAGTTGGATTTTCTTTCTAGATAACATTGAATTTATGTTTGAAGAATTCCTCCAGTGAGAGGGACAAGAAGGATGAGTTCAGATGGAAAAAATCGGGGACGCAAGGAGTCTACTATAGGGAATAGGGGGAGAGACCCATTTTATTTATAATAACATTTTTAGGTTGCTTGTATTCCCAATCTTCAGAGGACCAAGGAAGAGAAGAAATTGTTTCCCTTATTTTATTTTGGATATTTTAGAAATAATTAATGTGGAGGTCCAGATATTCAAAAATGTTTATCTATTACACTACTTATAAATCTCCCATATGATGAATCCAAGTATGAGTTTCCATACTTTGTTGAGAGTGGGATTAGTAAAAGGAGAGTTACACCACAATTGTGGAGTGGAGATGATATTATTTTGTATTTTGTCGTTCTATCGAAAGATCATAGCAAGGTGGTCCTAGATAGAAATAGAGAAGATAAATCTTATAAGAAGGTGATTGAACTTTTTTTAATTGGAGAAATACATAAGATAGATTAACATACCCTATAAACCATGACCTTGAATCTTGTCCCATGCCAATGTTTTTTTCCCATAATAGAAGCCATAAACAAGGAGGTATTTTGGGCAAATGTTTGAGATTCCATGTTTTATGCTATTTTCCTTGATCATCCATATTTGGTTAATTTTACTCGAAATCATTATAAAATATCAATAATATCATTTTCATTATGCTCACTCAATTTGTTCTTCACATTGTAAATTAGTATACATGACATGTGATAAAAATATTTCACTCTCACTCTCAACCATAAAGAAAATATTTTGAAGTCCAGGTTAAATAACATAATTATATATCAAATTTAGAGAGATAAAGTAATTAATGCAAACAAAATCTCATATATTCACATTCAATTATGAGGAAAATGTAAAATTCTTATACTTTATAGAAATATATCAATTTAGGATTTACATAAGGTTTTTGAATGTATGTTCCAGAAAATATAATTCAATATCAATTTCACACATAGAAACACACACACATGTATATATATAGAGAGAGAATTTTAATGTTGACTAAAAAAGAGAAGAAGTAATGGAAACTTAAAATGTTATCCTACTTTCTAATACAAATCATATTCATAATTCCGAGGATACTTGAAATAAAATCGATATGTGGCATTGAAAAATACTTATAATAGTAGTACAGAAGATCTCTCTCTCTCTCTCAATATAATATATCTATGATCGAATATATATAATATATAACATAAAATATAATAATATATTAAATATATAATATATATATATTATATAATATAGAATAGATATATAAGATTACAATATTATATATTATATATAGTTTAAAAAATATATTGTATTAAGTATCCCCATAAATTATTTCTGTAATTTCCATAATATTACATTGAATATGGGGAGGTATTGTTGGATAGTCCAATATCAATTCAAATGTATAGTTTTGATGCAATATTAGGGGTTCAATGTTTTTAATAATTAGAATTAGTGACCCTAAATATTCAAGATCTTTTAGTAATATTTTTCTTAAAAGGAAAGGAAATTGAGCTTAAAGGTATCCATGGGAAATGTATTAATGTAATTATCTATAATAGCCTAACAAAATAGCTAAAAAGGGGATACAAAGTTGTAATTGCGCAATTGTGTTCATTATTTGTTCAAACATCTATATCCTCTTATCCAACAGATCGATAAATGTAATGAACAATCATTCAAAGCTATTTGGGGAGATGCATAAGGTATTCTATCTACTCAAAATCATTAACATATTCTTTGTTTACAAACTATGAGTGCACCACCTAAAATTAGGGTTTACACGTAACCACATGCCTAGGAGAGTGAGATTCAACATACGGTTCAAGAAATCTTAGAGGTTGGCATCATTCGACCTATTCTTAGTGCTTTATCTTTAGCATCAATGATGATTATAAAAAAGGATGGTAGATGGCATATGTTTTTAGATTGCAAACAAATCAACAAAATGTGAATCGAACATAAACTTCAAATTGTTGTCACTCATGAATCATTAAGTGAATTAGATGGTGAAATTTTATTTACTAAATTGGATCTTTTGTTTATATGTCATTAAATTAGATTGAGTGAAATAATACATAACCAAAATGCCTTTAGAAGAAATGAAGGTCATTATGATTTTTTAGTTATTTCATTTGGACATATAAATGCATCTTCACCATTTCAAAGCTTGATGAATTAGATTTTCAAACATTTTCTTCTAAAATTTTTGTTACTACTTTTTGATAAAAAACTAATCTAAGACAAATCTTGGGAGGAGCATGTATGACATGTTGCTATGCTATTAACATTGTTGGAAGAGAAACAACTATATTTAGATCCTTCTAAGTGTGATTTTGGGGTGAAATAAGTGGAATACTTGAGTCATATTATATCACCTAAGGGTATCAATGAAAATCCTATAAAAATAAAAACTACGAGGAAATAAAAAATCCTTAACATTTTGAATAAAGTCTAGGGATTTTTAGAATTGACATGATATTACCACAACTTTGTCAAGAATTATGGTAAAATAGTACCACCTCAAACAAAATTATTGAGGAGTAAAATTAGTTTTCTTTTAATAAAGAAGAAGAAAAACTTTTGAAGAAATTAAAGAGGCTATGTGTATAACTCTTTCTTTGGAGACAAAAAAAAATATTCATTATGGAGTGTAATGCCTCAGGCCATGGAATTGGTGTAATTTTGATGTAATAAGGAATGTTTTAGAAAGTAATGAAATTAAAGGAAAGAAATTCCTCCGACCCATCTATGAAAAATATTTTTTGATCGCACTACATGACATTGAAATATGGTGCACATACCTAATATGAGAATCCTTTAAAGTAAAAATTGATCATGATAGTTTGAATTAATTATTGGAAAAAATAATTGAAGGGAAAATAAAATGGTTCAGAAATATTTCAAGTTATGATTTAGTAATTATTTTCAAAAAGAGAAAAAACAAATTGGTGGATGCACTCTTATGGAGAGAGGGAGGCAAAAAGGGCTTCCTATGAGCTATTTGCATTCCACAATTTGATTTGGTGCAAGAAGAAAGGATAGTGTGGAAGAAAGATGTGAATATATGTAAGATCATTCAACAACTACAAAAGACCCCAATGTTGTAAAAAAAAAATTGCAAAAATGATTTGTGGTAGTATGAAGATTACGTATACCTGTGCAAGGATTTTCAACTCAGATAGATTGTATTTTTGGAATTACATAATTCTCCTATAAGAGCACATTTAGGTTTCTGGAATATATACCAAAGGATCACATAAGAATTTTTTGGGAACATATTAAAGTAGATGTGAAAATATTGTGGTAGAATGTGTTGTATTCCAATAAAATAATGGAGAGACAATTAATACCCTAGGGCTCCTTCTTCCATTATCCATATGAATTTAGTATGGAGAAGAAGTTTCAGTGAAATTTATTACGAGTTTACCCAAATATGAATGAAATAATGAAATTATGGTAGTGGTAGATAGGATGACAAAGTATGACCGCTTTTTCTCTCTTTATCATCATTTTAAAGAAAATACAATGGTAGAATCGTTCATGGAAATAGTCCAAAATTTACATGACATACAAAATATCATTATAAGTGACAAAGATCCACTTTTCAATAGAACATTTTGGATTGAATTTTTATTTTTTTTTTGTACTCAATTGACTCATAACTCATATTAAAATCCTCAATTGGGATTGTGAATAAATGTTTAGAAGGATATATATGTTTCCTTCAATTTCATAAAAAAAACAATGGGTTAAATGGTTTCCCTTGGTAGAATGGTGGTACAACACATCTTCCTACACTTCATAAAAATGTCTCTATTTATGGAACTTTATGTATATCATTCTCCATCCATCCCATCACTCTTAACAGGGACTATAAAGGATCAAATTCTAGAGGATCACATATTCCACCAACAAGAGGTCTCAAACTATTGAAGGAAAACTTTGTTATGGAACAAAAGAGGATGAAACTACAAGTAGATCAAAATGGAAACGAAATGGAATTTGAAGTTGGGGATTAGGTATTCATGATACTAAGATCATACAAACTGATGCCACTAAAGTAACAAAAGAAGGAAAAAAAATTAGCACTATTATATCATATTTTTCCACTTTATTTTGCTAGGTCTCATGATTGGCTTGGAAAGATCCATTTTCCCTTGCAAACTTGTCCTTAATTCAAATACCCATTTTTCAAAAGCTATAAATGACACTGCTCACTATAAAAATGTGTATGTGCATGGTCCCTCTGAAATCTTCTTTCCTATAGTTTTTTCAAATTGAACAAATATATAATTAATCAATCTTTTTATTAGGGTTTACTGGTTAGACCGAAAAATCGCCTAGATGATCCCATGGCCTAGCCAACTTAACTAGTTTTTGGTGGTATAAATAAACCCTATGGATTGGACTAATTAGAATCCTAATGTTTTAAAACCTTACTCTACTAAATTATCTCCATATCAGGTATGTGTTAATTCATGCTCTCTGCATTTCCTTGTCTCAAGGAAATCCTTGCTTCCATGCATAGATGTTAAGCCACTTTATCTCGCAATGTATTTCTTATGTTGGAGATGAGGTCTTCATTTCCCTTGGTTGGAAGGATCCAAAAGAAGGTTTCTTCAGTGTCGATAGCCAGGATCAACTTGTACCTTAACCACCTCTTTCTACTATCATTTGAATTAAGAAATGCATGTTTTATTTGAATTTGCATTATATCTCCCCAAAAAAGTGGATTTTTAATGGGTATGTTTATGATATGAATTATTTATATGCACATGTATGTTGAATGTTGTGAATTTTTAGTGTTTTCTTGTCTATCTTGCAGCATTAAAACTTAAGGAGGATGATTTAGCGTTTGGACCCTATGGGTCAATCAACAGACATAGGACTTATATGTATGCCTTATTTTCCTATCTTTGTCAAATCAAGTATGATGCATGTCTGATTGAATTTTCTTGATTGAATAATGTGTATGCTCTATTCGATATTTATTCTCGAGACACATAATTCAATGAAGAAAACATTTTTGGGGGGATTTACATATCTATGCCTACTTCAGGAAAAAAAAATTGATGATTATCTTAAAAACTCTTTACTTATTAAATGTTAGAATCTTAATTTTTTAATTAAAATTTTAATTTTATGGTAAAAAATTAATCGTGTTATGTTCTCATTTCTCATATAATAGATGGAGTTTTCCATAATAAATGTTATACATATTTAAATCTATAGTTATCGTTATGATTTTATTTATCCATTTACATATTTATCTAATTTTATTTAATATATGATTTGTTGTAGTCACTTATCATATTAGTGAAAAATGAAATGTCTAGTTGTTGTCGAAGCATAAATTGAGTTAGTATTGTTGATACCACATGGTTGTGAATATATTATTCAAAACTTCATTCATTTTACCATATAGGCTCGCCTCTACTGACTTTGTCACATTAATCTCTTTTTTAATCAATTTCTTTTATCTTCAGGAAAGATGCTTATATATTCTCGTCAGCTCCTCTACTTTAATGGATACAATTTTCAATAATAAATTCAAGCATATAATTAGTGAAAAGTGGAATACCTACTTATTCTCCTTTAACATTACTTTTTTATGGTTCTTATGCCATTCAAAAATTTATATTATTTATATTGATTTCCAAACAATGACTTAGAATAGTAATGTTGATATAAACATGGTTATAAATATATTATTGAAAAGTTTACTCACATATTTTATTTACTTATTTTTTACTATCAAATGAGTTTAAATTAAGGTTAGTTGTGACATCCCCACCTAAGGTTCTTGTATGAGACACATTATAAAAAGGGTGTAAATATTTTTCAATGACTAAAATAACAGAAAAAAAGGGGAAAGAGTCACGGGACACAAATTCTAGAGGTGGGGATGGAGAATTTTTACTTAGGATGTTATGGTTTCTTGTACAAAGAATAAACCTAAACTTCAAGATGACAATTAAAGGCTAGTTGGTGTATGAAACAAAGGGTTTGGATCCTGAAATTAAATGGGCTAAAGAAAAGTACTCAGGTCCATGCTTACTTAAGAAAAATGCAACAAGCAAAAGAGGATGGAATTTATTAAGGACTGCAACAACAAGGACGCAACAATAAAGGAAGGGGTAGGAATGTTGACCAAAAAAGGGAGGAGGCATTCGAAAAAAAATATATAGGGAACTTGATGAGCACCAATATTCCAGCAAGAATGCTGCAACTCCTCGGCTACCAGCTTTACTTTGTCAACCTGGGGTTCATACAAACTCAGACGTGTTAGTGTTGTATACAAAAGTAAAAGTGATGGTTCTGCCTTTTGTCACGGTTCAAATGGCGAGAGACCAATAGGAGTTTCAAGCTAGACTTCTATGGAGTCAGAAGAATCTTAGTTTCTTGATTGAAGAAAGGGAAATATGCTCTAAGGGAGAGCTACTCTACTACAATAATGGAAAAGACTAAAATTCAACATTAAATCACACCATTTCCTAATTGACTGCAAAAAAACTATGCATTGCAATAATGCTAAATTAAAATGAACCAAAGGATACTATCTAAGCATGGAAGTAAGAAGCATCAAAAATCACTACTGTGCAAGTAAAGGGACTAAAATAAATCTATTTTTCTCTTTTTCTCTTTTCATGCAAAATCAACTATGTAAACTAATTTCTTTTGGTGATGTGTCAGGTGAATTAAGGATGTTGGAGGATGGTTGGAAGGGTTAGGAGGTGGTTGGTTGGTGTGGGAGACCCTTAGGAGGATTTTGGTGACTTCCTAGAGATTTATCCTCAATTCGGCCTCAAAACAGTCCATTGTAGGGAAACCTACAAGATGTACTAAAAACCTACAAGATTCCTTGTAAACATAGAAGATACAACCAAGAGAAAAATCAAAGGTGTTGGAGGTGATGGAAGGCTTAGGGAAGGTGGTATATGGGTGGAATAAAGTGAGGAAAGGTCTAGGATCACTTAGAACTGAACAAAAAATATAGAGGATGGTTGGATTTGCTTAATGCGCTTGGAAGCATTTATATGAAAATTGATGAAAACTAGTGAAGGCAATGGCGAAAACAAGGAATGACTTTGGTGGATGGAGTGGGAAGTGTTTGTTGGATATGAAGTTTTTGTCTCCTCTTGAAGCACCTACTTTGCATAAAACATGTATAATTCCATAAAAGCTATGTAAACAAGAAGCATTCTCAGAAGCTAGAGAAATAGAATTAATGAACTAACTGCCTACATGATGCATCGGGAAAGTTGTTGAAAGGCATGGAAGCATGGATGAGATCTATTGCAAGAGTGAATATAGAAGGGATGGCAATGAAATCCTAATTTGAAAAAATGATCAAATTCTAAATTAAATACAATAAACTCTAAAGCTTATGCAAGAAATAGAAATTTGTGGTTTTAGGGCTACATAAGGGTCCCTTCCTCAAATCATGATCCCAATGGGAGGAAATGAGGCTAAGACACCCATTGACAACCTTGTGGTGCTCCTTTTATCCATGCCAACCTGCTACTAAATTAAGGCACAAATGGAAGCAAACTAATAACCAACCAATCCAAACTCCACTACTTGTAATGAAAACACATCTAAAAACAAATTAACAATGAAGATATCGGACTAATCTAAACATCCATATATAAGAAAGAGGAGCCTTGGCTACTAGGGTTGGGCCCTAACCCAAGAGCTTCATCCCTCTGATTTAACTCAGTGTTGGCTCAAAACAAAACTCATTCTTATTACCAAAATAGAAAATTACATCAATGAAACTTTCACAAATATGGAGCTCGAAAATAGCTTAGAGTTTTACAACAAAAATTTGAATCATAATGAGGCTCTAGGCCTATCTACTTATACAACTGAAGGCCCCAATGACTTCCATAAAATTAGGGAGGCTCGACTCCCTAACTCGAGATTAAATAGCTCTTTGTCTCTCACTTGCTTGGTTTCCTTATAATCCTCATGCCTTGGCTGCTTGCACTCCGAGCTGATGTGATGGATGGAGGAATATTCAAATAGGGGAGAAGTAAATGAGGAGGATTTACCTCCTGTAATCCCTCTCCCTTGCCCCATTCGAGTTTTAACCTTAGTATCTTCCAGATTTCCTTGATTTTCTCCTTCAATCCTACATTCAGTGCATATTAGTCCACTAGGCATAATATCCAACTCTAACTCATGTCATAAACAAAATATAATAAAAAACATCTAATAAGTTTTGAGAAAAGTTATTTTGACTAAGATAGGAGGTGAATTAAGGCACATATAATTACCCAATGATGAGGCTCATCATCACTCCCCTATTGAAGGTGTTTCTCATCCTCTGAGCAACTCAATCAATAACCATATCCTTCATAGCTTTAGTGGCCTCCCTGACATCCCATGCCTATGTTGTGGTTTCTTCTTCTTGTTCATAGAAGCTTTCTTTCCTTTGTACCTCCTCCCACTACCTCTTTTCTTCTTCTTCTTTCCTTCCTTCTAGCATTCTTAAGACTAATAGTGGACTGAGTTTTAGGCCAATCCAATTGAGTTTCAGCCTTTGCATATATTGCTTGTACATGGGTGGCCTATTTAGTGCTTCTCTCAATATTTGAGGAGAGTGTTACTCTCTTATCTTTAATTTGTATGGCAATGCGTTCCATCTCCTTAGGCAAGAAAGTATGATATCATCCCCTAACAGCTTGAACATGTCCTCAAAATGTGAAATTTCTTCCTCTTGGGTAGCAAGCTATATCTAGGTGCAAGCTAAGGATCATTTGCAATCAAATTATGGGTACTGATGAGGGTCATGGGATCTGAATGCTCAGCTCTGATCATAAGAGGTTCAATTTTCTCTGTTGCCAATATCTTCTCATCTCTGTAGCCCTTGATTCCTCATTGTTCATCCATGATGCCAAAGTCAACAACTGTAAATCTCCTAGCTTGGAATTAAGGTCCCATACATTAATGTCTGTTAAGGACATGTTGTGCAAATAAAACTCAAATATCTTGGCCCTATATTCTAGTGTGCTATGATAACAAAGATCAGTGAATTGCATGCAGTCCCCAAATGGCATGGTGCCCCTCTGTGCTAGGGTCTTGATCATAAACTGCAACCATTGTTCCTTGAGTTATAGGGCATGGGATTTAGATGGAATCCTACACTGGATTGCTTCCAAAGAGAGACGGGCCATACATGCCAATTAATTCTCTCTTTCTCGCAACTGTCCTCTCAACCATGCACTTTTTGTTTCTTGTTGACTTTTCATTATGGCCTCTCTATCTCTCAAGTCTACTTAGCTCTTTTCCCATCTCCTTGAGCTTCTCCTCCATGTGCCCAATGTCTTCCACCCACTTGGATTTAGTGATGTTCATCCATCAGTGGGTTCTGGCTCTCTCCTTCTGAAGCTTGAAGAACAGTGGAATAGAAAATTTTTTAGGTATGACCTTGCCTCCTTCAATAAACATGTAGTAGGAGTCAAGGTTAGGTTGGGGACTAGGTTATTTTGACTCTAGGTCCTCTTCTTTAGTTTCTAGCTATCGGCCTACGTCCTTTTCCAATTTTTGTGTCTCCTGTATGTTTAGCAGAGTATCATGTAGGACTCCTTGTACTTCCTGTAGATTTTACAGTGTATCTTGTAGGATTGATCTTCCCTTGGAGGAGGTGGATCTAGTCACACACCTTCTCACATAGGTGATAGGAGACTTGCGGGAAGGAATTTTCTCCTTTATTATAGGTGAGTCTTCAATCACAATGGGAATATTGGTTGGTGTTTTGTGTTTCCTTGCCTTATTCTTGTGCTTTTCCTTGTCCTGAAATATAAGGGGGTCTTCCTCTATCTTTTACATTTTTTCTTGATGGGGGTGCTAAGAGCAGTGAGGGAAGTTGTTGCCTCTTTCTCAGTTGGTTCTGGAGATGCCCTAGGAAACTCCTCATTCTCTTCTACCCCGTCTTTCCAATTTATTTCTTCACCTTTGTCTTTCCTTTCTTCTTCCTCTTGTAGATCCTCATATTCTTTATCAGTTTCCTCCTTAACACACTCCTCTATTTCTTCATCATCCTCCTTCTCTTTCTCCTCCTCTTCTTCATCTTCCTCACTTTCTTCTGTTGCATCTTCTTCTTCATCCATATCATCTTCATCTCCTTCTATTTCTTCTTCTTCCTACTCTACTTCTTCCTCTACTTCAGTCTCTTCCTCTTCCTCTTCACTGACAGTAGGACTAACATCATATGTGAGAACTTTGGTGTCTTCCTCTGCTTGCATGTCTCTGAAAACTGACCATTGTATAGGAATTATGAGGTTATGGAGGGCATCTTCTATAAGGATTCTAATTAACCCATGTGAGATAACTGTTGGGAATTTTCCTCTTGCACCTTGATGCTTGAGTCTAAAGTGATTGTAGTAGGAAGTATGGTACGTTGAGACTGTGGTGAGGGGGTGTTTCTACTCCAAATATTAATTCTTCAAGAATCCTAAAATGATAGCCATAGACCAAACTATACCTACCCTCGCATGAAATGTATTTGACAAGTTGGTAGCTCACCTCATTCCAGGAATATGCCAAACTTGCTCTCCTTACTGCATCTTTTTCCTCAATGGGTTCCTCAACTTCTAAGAAGAATTTCCTTTTGGTAACATGGCTATCTCCTTTGTCTTCCTTCCTCTATGGTACTCGTAGGGAAAGTGTGGTAACTTTGTTGATGAGTTTAGGGGTGATTTATATGGAGAGGCCTCTTAACACAGCAGTGGCATGATCTCTAGTAAGTGGAATGAGGAAGAGAGAAAAATCTTGGGGCACATCATTGTCACAACACCTTAATTTTTCGAAAACCCCCATCCAATTATGCCTTGTGAAGATTTCTAGTACCTAAGGGTGTTGTTGGATTCTCATGGTCTTAGTGGGCTCCTTTTTATTAAAGCCTCCTATCATCATGGTTGGTGAGGTTTGAGGATAGGAGATGGTTGATACAATTTTCAATTGCAGAAGTAAAAGACTAAGATGATTGTCTGGACAATTCTCTTGCATAGCTGCTGAATTTACTCAAACTAGAGGATTTTTTTGTTCAATTTAGTTGGAAAGAGGGATATAATTATAGAGCCTACCTATTTGTAGTGTTTTTTGTGGTCAACCCACATGTTTTCCCTCTAAAAATCCTATAGGCCTAGCCTGTAGAGTGTCTCTGTGTATCCTGTAGGAATGTTGTGTGCAATCTTGCAGGATTTCCTGTGTAATCCTGTAGGAATTCCTGTGCAGAAAAATGATGGTGTCTGCCTCATTGTAGGTTTTCTGGGTATGAGAGTGTCTTGTGAGAGTGAGCCTCGTGGAAGTGAATGCATGAATGCATGGGTACAGTGACTATTTCCTCTTATGGTCATTTGGGGTGAGGTGGTGTGTTGGTAGCCGAGGTATGGTTTCCAATTCTGGACCGTTGGTCCCCACTACCACCTCATCATTCCCCACTTCCTCAAAATAAACTCCCACTTCATGATTCCATCGCTTTAAGTGCTTTTGTCCTTCTCCTTTCTATTTTTGAGTTGACTTCTACCACGTGTGAGAGGAAAAATTGGTTTGTCTTTGTTGAATGATTGAAGGTGGCCAAGTTAACTAGTCACCTTTCGCTTATAAACCAACTTACTCGTAACCTTTACATATTTTGGCTACATTATGCACATGAGAGAGTGAGTGGGATACTTAACTATGGTGCTTAATACCTTGTTGCAGTGGTTGAAGACCGGAGGTGCTTGCTGTGTCTATTGGCTGCATGCTATTCTTATTCCCTTTTTTGTTGTTCCCTGATGATTTTTTTGTGGTGTAGGTACCTAGTGTTGAATATGATGGTGTTGCTGCTGCTTTAGATTCCCTTCTAATCTTGGATAAGCATGGTGGAAGCTTACTGTTGTTATGATTTGTATTATGTGGGATAGGTTGCTACAGGATTTCCTACAAGATGTCCTGTAGCTGCTTCTCCCACAAAATTCTTAATTATACCTACTGATGGGAGTTTGAGGATGGTGACATTGATGGTGAGGGAGACTAGGAGTGTGGAGAATGAGGAATACTTAGTTGATGCTCCCTACTTCTCTCTGTTTCCTTCTTTTTTGAAGACTGTGAATTTATTTTTGAAACTGATATTTTTTAAAGGTGAATGCAGGGGTGATGAAGGTGGACATAGGTATCTTTATGGAATGACGATGTAGGGGTGCTATTTCATTGACATACCAGTTCATTTTTTCCTTTAAGGTTGCTTCCTGTAACATTTTTGGGTCATTGTGATTCCTACAGGATCATCCTATAGGTTTTTAGGAGCTCCTATAGGTTTACAGGGGATCCTGTAGAAACACAGTCTGCTTGTAAAATCAATGAAAGGAGTGGAGAAAATGAAAAGAAATTTGGGGTAATGAATGAACATGAGTGGAAAAATAAAATGTGAGTGAAATAGGTCTCTTGGTGATCCTCCTTTGCTCTCTGATCATCCTTCTTGGTGATCCTCCTTTGCTCTCTGATCATCCTTCTTGCTGACCTAAAAAATAGAAATTTTCATGTTTTTTCTCTTTTCTCTTTCTTCTTTTTGAAAGCAACTAGGCTGCCTCTTAGAGGTTTTCCTCCTAGCTATTTGCCCTAGGTGCCTCAAGAGAGGTTTTTGCCTAGGGATCTTTTTGTTCTCATTTTTTCTCTTCTTTTTTTTTTATTGACACCATTAGGTCGCCCCAAGAGGTTTTCAACCTGATAGTGGGACTCAGGTGCCTCATGTAGGTTTTCACCTGAGTCCTTATTTTTTTTTTTCTTTTTTTTCTCAGTGATTTGATGAGGTGGGAGCTGAAACTTGCTCCACTACCATCACTGTTTTATTGATATCACCAATGAAATCTTGTTTTGACAATGGTCTCTTGTAAATTTGCAGTCGGTGTCCATTAACAAGTAAAGGAATTGCCTCTTCATCTATGGTTCTGATCTATACTGAACCATTATCATGGCATCCTTCTACAACATAAGGTCCTAGCCATCTTGTCCCTAACTTGCCATTGAAGTCTTTATACCTAGAATCATATAACAAAGACCAGTCACAATCTTGAAATTTCTTTTCCTTGATGTACTTATCATGCCATATCTTCCTCTAAAGTTGAACTACCTCTTTATGTAGGAGGGCCTACATTCTGAACTCATCCAAACTATTCAACTGGAGCAATCTCTCCTTTTGTGCACTGCTGAGATCTAGATCTAGTTGGGTTGCCATCCTTAATGTGTTATACTCAAATTAAGTGGATGACGGGGCCTTTTTCCCATAGACCAACTCATAGTGTGTGAATCTAGTGATGGTCTTCCAAGTGGTATTATAGGCGCAGGTGGCCTCAACTAGTCTATCTGCCTAATCGTTCCTCCTGCTACTTACCACTTTGGTCAAGATGTCCTCAAGCAGTCTATTGGTCACCTCTACTTATCCATCAACTTGTGGATGATAGGGAGTGGAGGTTCTATGCTTGATCTTGTGTTGGCTGAACAAGTCTTCAATCATGTTGGAGGTAAACTGGCTGCATTGGTCTGTGACCATCTCTCTAGGATACCCAAATTTTTAAAATACATTATCCCTTAGGAATTCAGCTACCGTCTCTTCCATTTCTACCTTAATTTGCTTGGTTTCATCCCACTTGATCAGATATTCAGTGCACACAATGATGTACTGCTTTTGTTTGGAAGGAGAGTCAGTAGGTCTAATGAAGTTCGTGCCCCAACTTGTCAAATGGCTCAAAAGTCAACTAAGGCTACAGAGGCATTTCATCTCTTGGAGTAGGCCTTCCCATCATTTGGCACTAATCACACTAACTAGTATATATTTTCATATCTTGATGAAGTGTGGGCCAATAATAGCCTTCTTGTAACACTTTGAACATTGTCCTCTTTGCTGCAAAGTGAACTCCATAAGGCCCATTACGACAGGTGAGAAGGATGTTGAAGACTTCCTCCTCCCTAACACACCATCTCAAGATTTGATCTAGACCATGTTTGAAGAGATTTCCCCCAATCCAAGTGAAGGTGGCGCTCTTTCTTACTATCTTTCTTTTCTGTTTGGAGGACAAGTTCTGTGAGAACTATGCAGATACCAAATAGTTTGCTATATTAGCAAACCATGGAGAGAGAACTTAAATAACAAATAAGTGCTCATCTGATAACTGGTCTTCAACCATTCCTTCTTCACCTGTAGGCAAATTTAATCTGGGCAAGTAGTCTACAACAACATTTTCCTTATTAGGCTTATCAACAATAGTTAGATCAAACTATTCTAATAAGAGTAACCATCTTATAATCTGAGCATTCACATCTGGTTTATTCATTAAACATTTGATTACAACATGGTCACTATGCACAAATGTTTGATAGCCTATAGTATAATTCCTAAATTTTTTCAATGAATGCACAATAGCGAGGAGTTCCATTTCGATGACTGTGTAATTTAGTTCATCCTTTGACATATTCTTATTGATAATGTAGATAGAATAAGAAAATTTTTCATCTATCTGACCTAGGTTTGCTCCTATGGCTTTGTGTGAGGCATCAACATTAATATGAATGGGAACAGCCCAATTTGGGCCTCAGAGAATTGATGCACTGGTTAACCTGTTCTTTAGGGTGCCTAAGGCCTCTTGATAGCTTTTAGACCATATAAACTCAGAGTCCTTGGCCAATAACCCAAATAAAGGAGAGGCCAACTTGTTGAAGTCCTTTATGAACATTTAGTAGCATCCATCTAACCTAGGAAACTTCTAACATCTCTCTACCTTCGACGAGGTAGGACCCTTTGGATGATAGCTATTTTGTTTTGGTCCACCTGCAGTCCTTGCTAGGATATTGAATGACCTAGAACAGTCATTGCAGTCATCAAAAATTGACATTTTTCTTATAATGAGGGATAGGTTCATTTCAATGCATTTGTGCAATACTTTTCTTAGGTTTGGAAGAGCCTCTTGAAAATCATAGCCATCAGGTGTGAAATAATCCATATAAATTTATACCGCATCATGGACTAATGCAGAAACAATTCTCAGGACTACTCTCCAGAAAGTGGCAGGAGCATTGCATAGGCCAAAAGGAAGAACCCTATAGGTAAAAGTACCACAACGACAAGTGAATGTGGTTTAAACTTCGTCTTCCAGGTTGATATCGATTTGGTTGTACCTATTGAATCCATCTAGGAAAGAGAAAAGGTTTTTCCTGCTAGGCCATCTACCACTTGGTCAATGAAATGTAGAAGAAAATGGTACTTCTTTGTGGCTTCATTCGATTCCCTATAATCGACAGAAATCCTTCACTTACCATTTTTCTTTGGAACTAACACCAAAGGAGAGACCCACTCACCATCGAAGATAGGGTAAACGAATCCTGCATCTAGCAGATTTTGCAGTTCTTCTTTGACTATATCTTTAAGAGATGGATTCATCCTTCTTTGGGCTATCGAACTGGCTTGGAACATTCTTTGATGTATATGTGGTGAGTACACAGTGAGGGGTGTACTCCCTTCATTTCTTTCTAACTCCAAGTGAAGGTATCTAGATGTCCCTCTAGTATGTTGCATAACTTCTCTTCTTGGAGAGAAAAAAGAGATGGATTGATTTTAAAGGTTCTCTCGAGGATGAAATCTATGGTTTTGAGTAGGTGTTCAATCAAATAATCTTCATCTTGTTTTCCTCCTGCCATGGTTGTTTCTAAAGTATAAAGTTGGACAGAATAAACTTAATCTTCCTCCACCTCCTCCAACCATAGAGGAAAATCATGCTCTAGAGATGGCTGAGTAGGAGGGTATAGGACCAACTTCTTTGACATATCCCCATTATTGATGGTCATATTACTACCTTTGTAGCTAATGTAAGCATTGGATGTGGCCAACCAAGCTCTCCCAAGGATGAGAGGGTAACCAGTAAGCTTAGCCATAGGTTGGGGAACTAGGAAATCTGCAAGGTACTCCCAAGAGTCAATGGACACCATCACATCCTCCACAATCCCCTCAAAGGTCATTGTGGAGTAGTCTGTAAGTTGCATAACAATTGTGGTCTTCCTTAATGAACCTTGGAGGTTGAGCTTGAGCATGGTGTCCTTGGTCATCACACTAATGGAAGCCCCAAGATCAATCAAAGTGTGTGGGACAATGGTGCCATTGATGTGCACATCTACTACAAGGCTTCTAGGGTCCAAATACTTTGGACAGATTACCTTCCCCAACATTAAGTCGAACAACTATCCAATGACATTAATGATAGGGGCATCTCTTCTTCGCCTCCGTAGATGCTTGAATCAATTCTCCTTAATCAACTTATTGTAAATAGGAACATCTTTTATTGCTTCGAGAGGTGGAATCTTTACACATAGATTTTTCAATTCTCCCAAAAATTTAGTCTCTTCTAGGGTAGGCTAGAGTGGTTGGGTTAATCTCTAAGGAAAGGGTGGACTCACTTTAAGAATTCTTTCCTCTCTTTCCTCCTCAACCTCCCTAGGTGGAGGTGGAGGTTGGTTATCCAGAAGAAGTCTCCTAGATCTCAGGTTAATGTCCTAGATTTTTTCACCATAAGCTAGATATGATGTCTCTCCATTGTATACTTGTTGAGCATGTTTGTTGTTCGGGTTTGGATTTGGTTGGGTAGGAATTTGGGGTTGCTAGGGTGAAGAAGAGTGTAATAGCTCTGGTCGGGTAGGTATGTAGGTTTTAACCCCATACAAAAATTACCTGCATACGAATTCTAAAACACACAAAATAAAAAAATGACAGAGCATAACACATAAAACACATATACACAAAGATTTTTCCCCTGGATCCCAAAATCGGGACTACCAGCTTGATGTTTCATTATTGTTCCTTTCAATGTTACAATACATATTTATACATGCTGACGCATCCAATACCATGGACCAAAAACCATCGCGTCCAAAAAACATGTGTGAAATTCATGCACAAAACCATAGGTGGGTCCACCCAACCTAACATAGGTTCCAAAGCCAAAATTTTCTGGGGCGCTGCCCCGGACCCCATAAAGTGGGGTTATGGGTACGCCTCAAACCCCATGTGACCCCCCTCTAACCCCCTGGTTAACTACGTGGGCTAGTCGTGGAAAGAATATAACACAACCCAATATTCTCCCACTTGTTGTTTTCTTTCCACACAGGACCACAAGAGAGCTTAGTCATTTTCCAGCCCTAAAATTCCCATTGTCTCTCTACACCAAGAGAACTTTTCAAAGCTCACATATTTTGTTAATGCATCTGTAGTATTCTTCAAAGTGTCCACTTTTACCAACAACACCTTTTTGTCTTCTATCATATCCCTCACAAAGTAATACTAAACATCAATGTGCTTTGTCTTTAAATGATATGTGGAGTTCTTTGCTAAGAAAATTGCACTTTGGCTATCACAGTCTATCCTTATAGCTTCCTGTACTAACCCCATACTTGAAACCAATCTTTGCAACCAAATTTCTTCCTTGCTTGCATGAGTGGTTTCCATGTATTATGCCTCTTTAGTTGATAGTGCCACTACAGATTGTTTCTTACTCATCCAACTGATTGCACCTCCAAATAGGTTAAACACATACCCACTTGTAGATCTTCTATGATCTAGATCTCCAGCCCAGTTTGCATCAACAAAGCCACGAATATCCAACACTTTGTCCAATCCTGGTCTTCCTTGGTAGCAAAAACCATAATCACCAGTGCCACGCAAATACCTGAAAACACACTTCACTACTGTCTAGTGCTCCTTCCCTGGTTTTGACATAAATATGCTAAATACTCCCACTACATGTGCAATGTCTGGTCTAGTACAGACCATTGCATACATCATGCTACCGACTGCACTTGCATATGGAACACAGGACATGTCCTCTTCCTCTTCTTGTATCTTGGGACACTGTTCAGCATATAACCTCACACCTACAGGAATAGGAACCTTCACTGGTTTACTATCATGCATATTAAACCTTGGCAGTATTGTCTCGACATACTTCCTCTGGTTTAACCAGAGCTTCCTCTTTGTCCGATCTCTTTTAATTTCCATGCCCAAAATATAGTTTGCAGCACCGAGATCTTCCATGTCAAATTTGGAGGACAATTGGGTCTTCAAATCCCGGATAATTTCTTTGGCATTTCCAACCGGAAACATATCATCCACATACAAGACCAGATAAATAACACAGTCACCAATTAATTTAAAATACACATAGTGATCTGCTTTACTTCTAGTGAAGCCAAGTCCCCGTATAAATGTATGAAATTTCTGATACCACATCCTTGGTGATTGTTTTAACCCATACAGAGACTTCTTTAACCTTCATACTAGTTCTTTCTTACCCTTCACCGCAAAGCCTTCAGGTTGCTTCATGTATATTTCCTCTTCCAAATCCCCGGGGAGAAATGTTATCTTCACATCCATCTATTCTACCTCAAAATCAAAAGCAGTAGCAACAGATAAAAGTAATCTAATAGAAGTTACCTTGGAAACAGGAGAAAAGATATCACCAAAATCAATTCCCAACACCTGGGAATAAACTTTTGCTACCAACCGAGATTTGTATTTCTCCACCTTCCCTTCTGCATTTGTCTTCTTCTTAAACACCCATTTGTTGCCAATGGGTTTCCTTCCAGCCGACAACTCCATCGGATCCCAAGCCTCATTTTTGTGCAAAGATGCCATTTCATCAACCATGGCCTCTTTCCAGAATTTTCCATCCTCTGAATCCACTGCTTCCTTCACAATTCTAGGATCATCATCAGTGATAGACAAAGCAAAATTTGAACAGAAAGCAAATGGACTATACCTTTCTGGCTTCCTTCTTTCTTGAACTGATCTTCTCACAGCCGGAGTTTGTGGCTCTTCATCTTCTGATTCTTCCTCTGCTACAGAGTCTGATTCTTCCT
>APFE031492413.1:60047-115729 GCA_000404065.3 Pinus taeda | reverse complement strand
AATATAGTTTGCATCACCGAGATCTTTCATGTCGAATTTGGAGGACAATTGGGTCTTCAAATCCTCGATAATTTCTTTTTCATTTCCAACAAGCAACATATCATCCACATACAAGACCACATAAATAACACGGTCACCAATTAATTTAAAATACACACAATGATTTGCTTTGCTTTTGGTGAAGCCAAGTTCCCGTATAAATGTATCAAATTTCTGATACCACATCTTTGGTGACTGTTTTAACCCATACAAAGACTTCTTTAACTTGCATACTAGTTCTTCCTTACCCTTCACCGCAAAGCCTTCAGGTTGCTTCATGTAGATCTCCTGTTCTAGATCCCCATGAAGAACTGTTGTCTTCACATCCATATTTTCTACCTCAAAATCAAAATTAGCAGCAATAGGTAAAAGTAATCTAATAGAAGTTACCTTGGAAACAAGAGAAAAAATATCACCAAAACCAATTCTCAGCACCTAGGAATAACCTTTTGCTACCAACCAAGCTTTGTATTTCTCCACTTTTCCTTCTACATTTGTCTTCTTCTTGGACACCCATTTTCTTCCAAAGGGTTTCCTTCGAGCCAGCAACTCCACTAGATCCCAAGCCTCACTTTTGTGCAAAGATGCCATTTCATCAGCCATGGCCTCTTTCCATAGTTTTCCATCCTCTGAATCTAGTCTTTCCTTCACAGTTATGGGATCATCATCCGTAATAGATAAAGAAAAATTTGAATAGAAAGTAGATGGACTATACCTTTCTTGCTGCCTTCTTTCTTGAACTGATCTTCTCACAGCCAGAGTTTGTGGCTCTTCATCTTCTGATTCCTCCTTTGCTGTAGAGTCCGATTCTCCCTCATTTAGCTCAAACTCTATATTGTTAGGTTCCTTTGGTTGGACTTCATGTTTAATAACATATTTTACCTCTCTGAACACCACATCTCGGTTTTACACAACCTTCCGTGTGATTGGGTTCCAAAGATTATAACCCTTTAAACCATCTTTATACCCAATAAAGATGCACTTTTCATATTTACTATCCAACTTGGTTCATTTCTCCTTTAGAACATGTACATATGCATCACATCCAAATACCCCCAGATGTGAAAGAGAGGGTTTCTTACTAGTCCATCCCTCTTGTGGAGTCTTATCCTCCAATGTTGATGAAGGTGACCTATTGACCAGGTAACATATAGTATCCACCGCCTCTGTCCATAATTCTTATCGTAACCTGGCACCACTGAGCATGTTCTTGCCCTTTTCATCAATGTCTTATTCATTCTTTTTGCAAATCCATTTTGTTGAGGTGTATATGGAGTAGTCTTCTATTGTGCTATACCACGCTTCTGATAGAATTCTTCAAATTCCTTGCTACAGAACTCTCCATCATTATCTGTCCTTAGCACCTTTATCTTCTTCTCTATCTAATTTTCCATGAAAGCCTTAAATTCTTTAAACCTATCAAAGGCTTCAAATTTCTTCTTAAGGAAATATATCCATGTATTCCTCGAGAAGTCATCTATAAATGATACATAGTACATAGACTTACCCATTGATGGAACCTTTATAGGTCCAAACACATCACTATGCACAAGTTCTAATATTTTTTTCGCCCTCTTACTACCAGAGGAGAAACTCACCTGATTTTGCTTCCAATATACACAATTTTCACAGAAATCAAAATCTAGAGAGCTATTACTCATACCTTTACCATAAAGTATTCGAAGGCCCTTCTCTCCAATATGTCCAAGCCTTTGATGCCACAACATGGTCTTCTATCTAGAAACCACTAGATTTTCTGCTCCTCTTTTAGGAACCACAAAATTTTTGAATGCATCAATAACAGTGCTACCTCGTAGCTTTTACAGAGTTCCAATTCAAACTCTCCACATCAATACCAGTGGTTCCCAACGCATTTTGCAAGCATCCTTCTCAAACATAATTTTTACACCTGCATCATCCATCTCGTTTACAAAAATCAGATTTCTGGCCAATGAAGGAATATGCAGAACACTTGAAATTGTTCTAACACTTCCACCTTGCAACTTTAACTTTACTTTTCTATGACCAATGATTTTAGCTTTCTTATCATCCCGTAAGAAGACATCACCACCATCATATTTCTCATACTTGAAGAACCACTCTCTATGAGGAGTGAAGTGAAAGGATCCACCTGAGTTAATCAACCATGCCTCATGATCTACATGTGTACTTGAACAAGCCAATTACACATCCCAACCTTCATCTGAGGTGGTTTTTTCCTCTACAGAAGGAGCCTCATCGGATCCCTTTCCTTTTTCAGGAGCTTTAGATTTACAGTCCCTTTTGAAGTGGCCTTGTTTTCCACATTTCTAAGACAACATCTTTACAAGTTTTCCTAGAGATTTAGATCTCCCTCTAGATTTAGATCTCGCACTCGATGACTTATTTTTGTTTCTGTTATGGGACTGTCCTCGTACAAACAAGGCATCACCATTCTGGCTCTCCATATTTCCCCGTCTCATCTCCTCCATCAGCAAGGCTAACACCATTTCATCAAACTGCAAGGCAGTTGCATTGCTACCTATTGCAATAACCAGACTATCCCACGAATCTAGTAGAGAACACAACAAACTGATGCAGTTATCTTCATCTGAAATTTTAATATCAATAGATGCTAACTGACTTACCACAATATTAAATGAATTCAGATGCTCTGTCACCAAGTCTCAATCTTTCATCCTCAGGTTACATAGCTTTTTCCACAAGAATAGTTTATTCACCAGAGACTTAGATTGGTACAAAGTCGCTAACTTGTCCCACAAAGCCTTCGACGTAGCTTCCCCTGATACATTCAACAATTTTGAATCTGAGACACATAATTGTATTGTGCTCTTTGCCTTTCGATCCAACTTCTTCCATTCTTCATCAGACACTCCTGTTGGTTTACTACCTAGATCTACCATGATCCACTGATCTTTATCCACCAACAGATCCTCCGTCTTGAGTTTCCACAACTCAAAACTCTAACCATTAAATTTCTCAATCTCTATCTTTCCACTACTCGCCATCTTCTTTCACCACCAAATCAATCTCATAGATCTTCCACTGAACAAGGTCTACCATAGACCCGAGAGAAACCCCTCAGCAAAAAAGGCATCCCCTTGAAGCCAAAATAGCTCTGATACCAAATGTAGGATTTAACCCCATACAGAAATTACCTACATACAAATTCTAAAACACACAAAAAAAAAATTGCGAGAGAATAACACATAAAACACATATACACCAAGATTTTCCCTTGGATCCCAAAAATGGGACTACCAACTTGATTTTTCATTATTGTTCCTTTCAATGTTACAATACATATTTATACATGCTGAAGCATCCGATACCATAGACCAAAAACCATCACATCCAAAAGGCATGTGCGAAAATCATGCACAAAACCATAGGTGGGTCCGCCCAACCTAACATAGTGGGGTTATGGGCATGCCTCAAACCCCATGTGACCCCCCCTCTAACCCCCCGGTTAACTATGATGGGTAGTCATGGAAAGAATATAACACATCCCAACAAGGTTGTGGATGAGCATTGTTGTATTTGGGCCTCTACCCCTATTGAGGTGCATTCCACTAAGGTTGTGGTAGAGCATACAGTTAAAATGGTTGGTTGGCCGGTTGGGAGTGATATTGAGATGCAAAGGACCAAGGAGGATGTATAGACAAGAAGGATGATCAGGGGGTCTCCAAGAAGTTATGGTTGTGGTCAAGTTGGGGTTGTAATATGCATGGGATGACCCTTGCATGCCCTGTAGGTAAGGGCTAGGCCCATGAGGTCTCCTTTGGTTTATGTAGTAGAATTTCTCAAGGACCCCTTCATCTCCTTGATATATAGCTTTAATTCTAGGAAAAGAAGGGGCATTTGTCTGTGGAGTGGTTTTCTTCATGGATTGAGCAAATTTCAGTAGAATTCAATGGACATTCATTCCTAGGGTGCCACCTGGTGTATTTAGGACACAAAATGGCCAAGGCTCTCTGTGCTTCCTCCTGCTTTCTCTTAATGTTCATATTGTCCATTTGTGGGGAAATGGTTTGAAACATCTCACTTTTGAAATATTACAGCATGTTTCCAATTTCACCTTCGATGGATGAGTTGGAAGAGGATATACTGACCATAGGTTGATTACCCCTACCCTTTTTCCTAGCTACCCTAGAATGGTTTTTAAAGACAGTATTGATATCCTCATAGGGTAATTGGTAGATATCTCCTCTTACCAATAAGTGTAGGGTATCCAGACTAGCTTGAGTGACTCAAGGTCAAATGTGCACCTGGCCCTTTTATAACTAAGCTGGAATCTTTCTTCGTAATCCTCTAGGGATTCAAAATTGCCTATGGTCATCCTAAAAATATCCTCTTTAGTATCCTTTGGCCGACAGTAGTCTTGATACTTGTTGTTAAAGGCTTGTTGCCTCTGAGCCCAAGTTGTGATGCTATCCCCACGTAAACCCACAAACCAGTGTAATGTTGCATCCTTGAGGGTAGATTGAAATAGTTTTAACTTATGCTTATCATCTGTATAGTCATAGGTTCAGTATATAACAACAAACTTGAATAGGAAAGTGTCAGGGTCTTATGTGGTCAAGCCATGGAAATGAGGTAAGGAAGAGGGGCTTATATTTTTCATCTTAGTGTCCCCATTGGTTTCCCTAATGGGGAAGGCACTCTCAACTCTCTCTCTATTCCCTCTGTCATTTTTTTTTCATCTATTTGTTCAGTAGGAATGGGTTATTCTTCTTCTTCTTCCCCTGTAGGTTCTTCAAATATGTCAAGTTTCTCACCTAAGGGTTCCTCCAGTTCACAGCCACTGAAGAAGAGGGAAGGTTAGCTATTTGATGCAGTGGGGTTATTTGGAAAAAATTTCCCTAAGTTATCCCTATTCCTATGAGGCATGAAAATAATTTTTTTTTTTTTTTGGGTTGGTTTTATGTTTTTTTTAACTTGGAAAGTACTTTGCAGAATTGAAATTGTTGATTAAATGAAAAACTACTTGCTGAATTGAAATCTTACTTGCAGAATGGAAAGGAAAGAAGAAAATGTAGAATGAAAAAGGAAGCAACTATATTACTTTTGCATAAATAAACTAATGGCAAAACATAAGAAAGAAGGAGTATTCACATATTACTCAGACACATCCCCGGCAACAGCGTGAAAAAGTGATGAGAACTAGTATTGGAGCAAGAATGTTGCAACTCCTATGCTACCATCTTTACCTATTCAACCTGGGGTTCATACAAACTTGGAGGTGCCAGTGATGTATACATAAGTAAAAGTAATGGTTCTGGCTTTTGTCACGGTTTAGTTGGCGCAAGACCACTGTTGTTTTCAAGCAGACTTCTATGGAGTCAACATAAGCTTGGTTTCTTGATGGAATAAAGGGAATCTTCTCTAAGGGAGAGCTGCTCTACTGCAATAATGGAAAAGACCGAAATTCAATGCTAAATCACACCATTTCCTAATTAACTGCCAAAAAATTATGCTTTGCAATAATTCTAATTTAACATGAACCGAATGCTACTATATAAGAATGGAAGTAAGAAGCATCAAACATCACTAATGTTCAAGTAAAGGGACTAAAATAAATCTATTTTTGTCTTTTTTATTTTCATGCAAAATCAAGTAAACTAATTTATTATAGTGATGTTGTAGGTGAATTAAGGATGTTGGAGGATGGTTGGAAGGGTTAAGAGATAGTTGGATGGTGTGGTAGACCCTTGGGAGGTTTTTGGTGACTTCTTAGATGTTTTCCCTCAATTGAACCTGAAAACAGGCTATTTCAGGAAAAACTACAGGATATACTAGAAACCTAGAATATTCCCTGTGAACCTACAAGCTACAACCAATATAAAAATGGAAGGCGTTGGAGGTGAGGGAAGGATTATGGAAGATGGTAGATGGGTGGAATGAAGTGAGGAAATGTCTAGCATCACTCAGAAGTCAACAACAAAGATAGAGGATGGTTGGATTCGCCTAATGTGCTTGGAAGCATTTCTATGAAAAATGATGAAAAATACTGAAGGCAATGGTGAAAACAAGGAATGATTATGGTGGATGGAGTGGAAGGTGGTTGTGGATATGAAGTCTTTGTCTCATCCTGAAGCACCTACTCTACATAAAACATGTATAATTCCCAAAAGGCTATGTAAACAAGAAGCATTGTCATAAGCTAGAAAATCAAAATTAATGAACTAACGGCCTACATGATGCATGAGGAAGGTTGTTGAAAGGCATGAAGGAATTGATAAGATATGCTACAAGAGTGAAGGTAGAAGAGATGGAAATGAAATCCTACTTTTCAAAACTAATCAAATCCTAACTTAAATACAATAAACTCTAAAGCTTATGCAAGAAATAGAAATCTGTGTTTTGGGGGCTGCATAAGGGACCCTTCCTCAAATCATGATCCCAAAGGGAGGAAATGAGGCTAGGATACACACTAATAACCTTGTGGTACTCTTTTTATCCTTGCTAACCTGCCACTGAAGTAAGGCGCAAATGGAAGCAAACTAATAAACAACCAATCGAATCTACACTACGTGCAATGAAAACACATCTAAAAGCAAATTAACAATGAAGCTATGGGACTAATATAAACATAAAAGTACAATAAATAGGAGCCTTGGTTGATAGGGTTGGGCCCTAACCCAAGAACTTCAGCCCTCTAAGTTAACTCAATGCTAGCTCAAAATAGAACTCATTATTATGACCAAAACATAAAATTACATCAATAAAACTTTCACAAGTCTGGAGCTCAAAAATAGCTTAGATTTTTACAGCAAAAATTTGAATCCTAATGAGGCTCTAGGTCTATCTACTTATACAACTAGACTCCCCAACGACTTCTTTAAAACTAGGGAGGCTCGGTTCCCGAACTCGAGATAAACTAGCTCTTCGTCTCTCACTTGCTCAACTACCTTCTAATCCTCATGGCTTGGCTGCTTGCACTCCAAGCTAGTGTGATGGATGGAGGAATATTCAAATGGGGAGAAGTAAATGAGGAGGATTTACCTCCTAAAATTGCTCTCCCTTGTCCCATTCAAGTTTTAACCTTAATATTTTCCAAAATTCCTTGATTTTCTCCTCCAATCTTGCATTCAATGCATATTAGTCCATTGGGGATAATATCCAACTCTAACTCATATCATAAACAAAATATAATAAAAAACATGTAATAACTTGTGAGAAAATTTTGTTTGACTAATTTAGTAGGTGAATTAAGGCCCATATAATCACCCAATGATGATGCTCATCAAAAATCGTTAGGGGGACTATCATTTGTAGGGGGAGAATGTTCAAGAGAATAGATAAAGAGGGAGAGACTTAAATTTCCTGGACAAGATTATTCACAAAGGGAGAGAGAAATTGGGAGATCTTAGTGTAAAATAGATGACAAAATAAATACAAAGGAAAAACCCTTACTTCGAGAAGCATACCAAAAGCGAAGGCAAGACATGAACCTCCACAGACAACTTTCATCAAGCAATAACAAAGAGAAGAGAAGAGAAGAAAAGGTGATCGATGCACTTTCCTTGGAGGTTGTTGTTTGAGTGCTAGTATTTGGAGCCTTGTAATAGCTTGGGTTCCTTGGAGGCTATGGGTTGAGATAGGATTCCTAGAACCTTATAATGGCTAGCATCTATAGAGGTTGTGGGTTGAGACAAGAGGTCCCTGGAGCCCTGTAACTACCTAGGTCCCTGGAGTCTATGGGTGGAATTAAATCTCTTGAGCCCTATAACATCTTGGATTTCCCTAGAGGATGTGGGTTGAGCTTCTTGCTCTAGAGCCCTATTAAAGCTTGGGAAGAGACCATCCTAAAGTCAAGGCAGAGACAAGCTTGAATCACACTTCTTGGTTACTTCTCTCATTGATGCAGTGGTTTCTGGACTCCTTAGGAGGGGGTGAAACACTATATGTACATGCAGTAGTGAGGTTGGGCACCTATGGACTTCCTTTGCATGCATGAAAGAGACAAGAAATAGTGTGGTTTGAGGCAGGAGGTCATCTGGAGTCCCTAGCATATATGGCAGCCTGACTGTGGTCCCAGTAGCAAGGATTCCCCACCAAGACTCTAGAATATGTCTTGGAGGTGATAGATGCAACTAGCGGTGGTTGTAACTGCCTATGGTTAGGTGGAAAATCGCAGTCCCAAACTCAGTTTTCCTGCAAATGGAAACACCAATGGAGAAGATGGTCGCCGGTCCAGGAAAAGGCACATGCAAGGAAGTAAGCACATTGTGCTAGGAGGTGAATGTCTAATCAATTGAAGTGGAGGGACCAACACGTAGGTGCAATACTCTAGTAGGCCATATAAATTATATTCTCGGAGGCATCACTATTCTCAACATCACCATCACTCAATAAGCAAGGAAAATAAAAAGGATCATATCCATAAAGATTTTAAGAAGGAAAAACCACCTACATTTGATGTAGATAGGAAGAAGGAAGAGGATGCAGAAGCATCATTGTTGGGAATGAAGAAATTGTTTAGAATACATGACTACTCCAAGAATATCAACGCTAGGATTTCCACATACAGTTTGAAAGGGAAAGACAACATATGGTGGGAAGACCTAAAGAATATTAGAGAAATTACCGAGAAGGAGATGACATGGGGAAAGTTTGAAAATATCTTCATAGAACAATACATGTTTGAGGGGTATTATGACAGCAAAAGAAAAGAGTTTTATGAACTCAAAATGAGTCAATTAACCAGTGATGAGTATGTCAATAATTTTTTGGAACTGTTGAGGTATGTACCATATCTCAAAGATTAGAAAGCTAATATTCATAGGTTTATCACTGGGCTACCTATGGGATTTAGAGGTAAAATCAAAGTTATTGAACCTAAAAGCGTGAACGATGTTATCAAGAAATTAAGACATTGTTTTGAGCAAGCAAAATAGAGACCTAAGATTAGGAGGAACTGGCAGGCCAAGAGGAAAGTTGGACATAGTAATATTTGGCCCAAGATAAACCCAGACAGGAGAGAAGTAAGACATCTAGCTCAAACACAACTGTTTCAGCAAAATCACAACGTTTTTAACAAGAAAAATGTGCAACAACCAGTGACAGCACAACCGAGGTTTGAAGGTCGAGATTGCATCAAGTGTTGGACCCGTGGTAGGGACCATAGGGGAAGAGATTTCACACATTAGAAAAATGTGGACCAAATGTTTACAACACTCAGGATGAAAGCACAGTGGGCGAAGTAGCTTGGAGTATGTATAGAGTTTATGTAGCAGTGGACAATCGCCATGCAAATCACCAAGCATCCATTATTGAGATGGGAGGTAAGATAAAATAACAAGTCATTTTCACTTTTATTGATCTAGGTTCTAATTATAGTTATAACAGTCAAGAACTTGTGGAGAAGTGTGGATTGGACAAGGAGTTTTATTAAAAACCTTGGTTGGTTCAATTGGAAACATGCACAAGGAGGAGAATCAACCATTGGGTAAGATTGTGTGAAATTGAGCTCAATGGCATGGACACGGTAGCCCAGTTGAATGTGTTACCATTTTTTGGGTATTACTTATTATTGGGCATGGATTGGTTGTACCTACATTGGACCAAGGTATGTTTCTATGAGAAATCTATAAAATTCTTGGATAAGAAAGGAAAAAGAAGAGTGTTGTAAGGCAAGAGGAAACTGATATTAGTGAAGTTGATCACTACCAGGGAAGCCAAACACAGCAGTAGAAAAATATTCATGATGTTTGTGGTATGGTTTTTCCAGAGTCAGGAAACTGATAGAAGATCAAAGGCTAAGGAGACTAAATTACTTCAAAGCTACCCTATTTTGCAATAGTATGCAAATGTTTTTTCAGTGGAGGTTCCTGGGTTAGCTCCTCACAAGGAGATATATTTCTCTATGGAATTGGTGCCAGAAGCAGCACTAGCATCTAAGGCTCCATACAAAATGCGCATGCGAGAATTGGTAGAACTCAAATTACAGTTGAAGGAGATGCTTGGAAAGGGTTGCATAAGGCCAAGTGTGTCCCCTTGGGGAGCACCTGTATTATTAGTAAATATTGATTGTGAATTTATTATAGGAAGATGAATAAAGTAACCATTAAGAATAAGTACCCATTACCAAGGATTTATGATATCTTTAACCAGTTAAGAGGAACAACAATTTTCTCGAAAAAATACTTAAGGTCAGGCTACCATCAAGTGAGAATTAAGGAGGAATATATCCATCAAAATTCCTTTACAACAAGGTATGGGAACTATGAATTCATAGTGGTACCCCTAGCAGTCAGTAACGCCCCAACCACATTCATGTGCCTAATGAATGAAGTATTGCATCCATAATTAGATAAGTTTGTTATAGTATTTGTTGAAGACATCTTAATCTATTAAAAAACATAAGAATAAATTAAAAATCATTTGGTTGTGATGTTACAACTATTGAGAGAACAAGAGCTTTATGCGAAACTCAGTAAGTGTGACTTCTTCCAGTGAAAAATACAATATCTATCGCACATCGTATCTAAGGAAGGCGTAACAATTGACCCTAACAAGATCAAAGCCATAAGGGAGTGGTAAAATCCAAATAATGTGGACGATATTAGATCATTCATGGGATTGGCATGATATTATAGGAGATATATTTAGAATTTGTCCAAAATTAGTCGTCGCATTACAACTTTGCAGAAGAAAGGGAAAATATTTGAATGGACTGCACAATGTGTGAAACACTTTGACCACTTGAAACAATCACTCACTAGTGCAGAAGCACTAAGAATCGCATATTTGGATAAAGACATTGTGGTGTGTGCAAATGTATGCAAAGAGGGACTCAATGGAGTCTTAATGCACGAAGGCCAAGTAGTGTGCTATGAATACAAAAATTTGAATAAACATGAGGAAAATTATATGACACATGATTTATAATTTTCCACTATAGTGAATGCTTTGAAAATGTGGAGGCATTTCCTCCTTGGAAGGAAGGTCACACTCATGTCAGGTCATAGTGGAATCAAGTATTTGTTTGGAAAAATGAATTTGAATGCCATGCAAGCAAGATGGTTGGCCATGCTTAGTGAGTTGTATTTTGAGATTAAGCACATAAAAGGAAAGGAAAACAAGGTTGCTCATGGCTTTAGCAAAAGAATCCAAGTAAATCACTTTGAAGTGATAAGTTGGTATGCAACATATTTAGAAGAAAGAATCAAAAGCATTGTATAGTTAGATGAAAAATACCAACAACTGAAAGAAAAGTTACAACAAAGAGGTGGGGATGAAATATCTCATTTCACTGAGGACAACTTAATCAGGTTTAAGGGAAGAATTTATGTGCATAAGAATGATGAAATAAATAGGCTAATAATGATAGAATTCCATGTTAATCCTTATTCAAGCCACCCATGGTATCAAAAGACCCTGACAACTGCCAAAAGGTACTATTACTATCTTAATCTGAAGAAAGAAGTGGCAAATTTTGTAGCAACATGTATGGAATGCCAACAAGTAAATGTTGAATGGAAACACTTGACAGGATTATTACAACCTACGCATATTATAGAATGAAAGTGGGAGGTGATCTCTATGGATTTTATCATAGGATTTCCAAAAAAAATCTAGGTAGCATGATGCACTTTTGGTGGTAGTGGACAAAATCAGTAAGGTAGCTCATTTTGTAGCAGTCAAATCTACCAATTCCACTACTGATATAGCAAAAATATTCATAAAGGCGATTGTGAGACTACATGGCATTCCCAAGAAGATTTATTTAGATAGAGATGCTAAGTTTACTTCCATGTTTTCAATGGAATTGTTCGTAGGATTGGGAATATAATTAGCATTTCATACCACCTATCATCCACAAACACATGGGAAAACAAAGAGGATTAATCAGATCTTTGAGGACATGTTAAGGATGTATGTGATGCATCAACCAAAGGAATTGGAAGAATATTTTCCACTTGTGGAACTTGCATACAATAATGGACAGCAAGATTCCATAAGAATGAGCCCCTTTAAGGCATTATATGGTAGGAAATGTAATACTCCTATCAGTTGCGGTGAGCCATTTAAGAAAGTGCATGTAAGGCCTGATATTCTTAAGGATATGGAATAGAAAGTTCGGATCATAAAGAAAAATATAAAAGTGGCACATGACAGACAAAAAAACTTTGTAGACAAGTGTAGTGTGCACAAAGAGGTCCAAGTGGGGGAACATGTTTACCTGAGAACTAAACCCGAGAAAAGTTCCCTAAAAATGGGGACATGTGCCAAGTTGGAACCTCGATGTTGTGGGAATTTCGAAATTCTTGAGAGGGTCGAAACAATAGCATATAGACTCGCTTTACCTCCATCAATTAGAGTTCATGAAGTTTTACATGTTTCTTTACTTAAAAGATATGTACATGAATCTAATCATGTCATTCATTGGTATGTGGTACAAGTGGAACTAGAGGGAGAGTTCCAAGTAGAACCAATGTGCATTCTAGACCGGAGGAGTCTCATCCTCTAGAATCAAGTCATAAATTAAGTCAAGGTGCAATGGAAGCACTTTGGGCTAGAGGAGGCCACATGGGGAATGGTCGATGCCATGAAAGATAATTATCATTTCTTGTTTGATGATTAAAAATAAGTTTGTATAATTCAAGATATTGTATAGAGCTATGTATATAAATCTCCATGCAATAATATGTGTACCACTTTAATTTTGGCATTGTATATGTGTAAATGAAAAGAGAGGGCGATGTTACCTTAAGGGGGAGGGGACTATGATAGCGCCAGCCAAGGTTCTAGTATGAGACACATTGTAAAAAGGATTTACATATTTTTATAATGATTAAAATAACATAAAAATGGGGACTGAGTCATGGGACATAGATTCCAGAGTCGGGGATGGAGAATTTCTACCTGGGATGCTATGGCTTCTTGTGTAAATAAGAAACTTGAACTTCAGGATGACCATTAAGGGATATCTGGTGCACAAAATAAAGGGATTGGCTCATGAAATTAAATGGGTTGAGGAAAATTACTCAAGGCCATGCTTTCTTTGGAAAAAACAACAAGGAAAAGAGGACAAAATTTATGAAGGGATGCAATAGTAAGGACAAAATTTTAGTAAAATTCTCTCTTTTAAATCTTGCATCAAATGATCTTACTCATGGTTTTATCTATGCATGTTCCAAATCTCACAATTTCCCTTATAAATATAGAATATGGATCAGATGAATCTAATAGATCATCATTAATTCATTTTGAGTTCTATTTTATTTTCAATTCTTTGATATATCACTCCATGCTTAGAGATTCAGGCTTTCATCATATACTTAAATGATGCATCATTTGAGTTTGAATCATTCTCTGTATTCTGGTGCTGATATAAATTTAGAATTGAGAAAGAACATTCATCACTGCAATTGATAAAGAAAAATATATTAATTTTCATTTTTGATAGATTCAGTTTAATCTAATTGCCTTGAACATTACATAATTTTCTTAAGTTTACTACTCCTTGTAGATTATATTTAATAAATAATTATTTTGGGTTAGTTACCTTGAATTGAATAAAGGCATATCATTCTGATAAGATTAAATGAAATTTTTCAATGGTAAGTCTCATATACTCACTTTCATTCATTTCTTTACTTTTTTAGTTTTGTTTTAAGTTTTTTATGATATGTAACTTTCTTTTGCATCTCTTCACAAGTATTTTCACACCTTCACCAGAGTAAACTTTGAGCTCAAATTTCAAAAGGAAGCAATAAGGAGTTTCATCAAATCAACCAAAATAGGGGATTTCTAAACCTCAATCTTTTTCTTTAAAAAAGCTTTACCTTGATTCGAAAATGGTTAAAACTTCTTTACAAGTTTTGTTTTTAAGAGATAATACATAACAAACATAGATTTCCTCATTCAAACTGCACTTTAATTATTATAATTTTACAAGTTAAATTTCATCTCAATTTCAACATAAGCAGAAGTATTTATTTGATTATCTTTTTCTTCTTTTGTTAATAAATTTATATAAACAATCTTGTTAGAGTTTTTCTTTTAGATTTGGTGTTGGGTGATTTTACCATCATGCTTGTGAATGATCGTATCTTGAGAAAATTATGTTATCATATCACATTTACATTTTCCTTTGAGAAAATAATGTTAATAATATACCTTTGACTTTTCAAAAAATCTCTCGAAATCATTTTATGATTTTTCAATTTGAAGGTAGGAATTTTCTAGGAAGTGGTTGTCAAAATTGAAAAACTAGATAAAAATTATATAACTCTAAAAATTTTCCACTAAGTTGTGAAATCTTAAAACTTCAAAAATTATATCCATCTTTACTCCAGTATCAGTCAAAAGGGTTATCTTTAAAAAGTAAATACTATGTTACGACTAAGAACCTTCAACTCTAATTTGTCATCCAAAACTCCTGAGTCAATGATTCTCCCCATCCACTAAAAAGTGATTTTTAGAGTGTAATTCAGAAATATAATAAATTTAAAACATAAGAGGTCTCATCACGAGCTTACTTACCATGATCATAGGGAAATAATAATATTGGTATTACCACTACTGAACAGTAAATCAGGGTAATGCCTTATGATTGTTTCAATTATAAGACAAGGGATCTCATCACAAGCCAACTTGTTCAGTTTAATTACTACCAGTGAATGACATTGTCACTATTTTGCCACTAATTTGAGATAGTTGCTTTAGGCATCAATTAAAAGAAAAGAAAAGAAAAAAATTACCTCTAAATATTATGCTATAAAATGGATAGGACACTAAATTAGTGTTGGTTAAAAGGTAACCCTGTCGAAGCTATGAATGCTTGCTAGGAGCAGTGGCTCTACATGTGACAAACAAGTTCATCAAAATATAAGTTGTAAAAATCCCACTACTTGATCTTTATAACTGATTAATGACTGATACATGTAAATAGGTGCTTTTCATTCACGAAAGGTTTTTGAAAAAAATTACAATTTAATGAGTTTTTATAATTAGAGTAATTTTATTTATCTAAATGTTTCAATAAGTAGTTTCCCCTTCCTAAATTATTTTTTCTGAATTTTTGCAATTTCATTATCATTCATCAGAGATAACTAGTTCTTCTAGTGAATCGTCAATTGTTGTACTGTTCAACAAGCCCCAATTTTTATAAAAACAATTTCCTATGAAATTAATTATATAAAAAATTGGGGACCCTTTTTAAGTATTAGCACCCTATATATATATATATATATATATATATATATATATATATATATATATATATATTTGTTTTGAATAAATAATTTTTTCATTTTTTATTAAAAATAATAAAGAATTTTTGTGTTTTAAATTGTTTGAATTTATTTCATAAAAGTCAAAATTCCATAGACCTCAAGAATAAAGCTCAAACTTAGGCTTTAAAAGACTTAAAGTATTAAACACATATGGGTTATTTAAAAATAAGAAATAATAAATAGGAGTTTTATCTTTTTTCAACTTTCGGAACTAAAACCTGACCAATACCCCCTACATCACAAATTGCATAAAATCATGGTTAAAAATACTAAAAGCCTAGCCAAATACAATTACAATATATGGCTCATACCCGACGTGAACATCAATGATAATATATAAACCTTCTCATCCGGAAGATCATGACATCCACAATCTTAGGTTTTAGCCTTGACACCAAGTTGATTGCAATAAACTGGACCCGATAAAACTATTGACTCCATTTTATTGTCCTCGTTTCCATCGCATCACAAACGCTGCGACATTGATCCCATTATCACTTTGCATCAATGATTTCGATTTGTGATATTGCCTGGACCTAATGAGTTCATCAACCATAATTCATAAAACACCCACATTTGTGGCTATCGTAGTTCTATTAGCCATGCTGCCCATTCCAAAGGCCACTGTCAAATGTGATTTTGATCTGCGATGGGACTCATTCCTCC
The DNA here is from genome assembly GCA_000404065.3 of Pinus taeda. Lineage (NCBI taxonomy): Eukaryota > Viridiplantae > Streptophyta > Pinopsida > Pinales > Pinaceae > Pinus > Pinus taeda. The sequence goes on along the minus strand of APFE031492413.1, from coordinate 99,779 downwards.
ACCATGTAGTCAGATTCCATGTCATCTATGACATCATCCATTAAATCACCTTCCACATCATCCCCAGGACATCAGAATCACAAATCTTTAGGGCATTGCTTGTTATTCACTACTCCATAACTCCCAATGTGATTGACCCATCCCACTTCATTGCGATTGTGATATCGCAATCACAAAATTAATGGGACTTATGGCAAAATCCATTCTCTGAAATGAGATTGCAATTTTTTTTGAAATGGCCCTATCCCGAATGAGGTTTTGATTTAAAAGAAAGGCCTTATAGCGATTGCAATTTGTTTAAATTGGCACTATCCCAAAAACAATCACAATTTTAAAAAGCACAGAAGTCTTTTGTTTATTAAAACACAACTGCTTAATTTATTGTTGAATTGAGGCTTTTGTGATCCATATCAACTTTATGAGAAAAAGCTTTTCAGTGTAAATCACATGATAATAAATTTGTCGACACATTTCGAACCAACAATTCTAGTTTATTTTCTATTGTTTGAAATGTATTCCATTTGCTTATTGATTCATTGTCCTCTCGTTTTCAGGAAAACAAGAGGAAGGGACAGCTACGCTGAAAGAGCAGAACAATTTCATGGAATTAGCCAATGTTAGGATATTTCGGAAAAGAACAGATGCATAGATGAGACAAGAACGGGATTACCCAGAGATCATTAATACAACCATTTCTAATTTATGTTTTATCTTCGCAAATAATAAGGAATTTGTTTAACTCGCCGACTCTGGGCACAATCATTTACTTTTTGCATCCTCCATGTGTTATTTAAACCTATTCATTATAATAAATAAAGGTCTTGAATCTTAGAAGAAAAGCCTTGGAGCTCACACTTTTGTATTCTTCAAGACTATCTTAATAGGAAGACTCGGCCAAGTCCCAAAATTCTTAAAGAATGATTTGGAGACCCTTACACTTCTGTACTTCTCAAAATATTCTTAATGGAGTGATCAAATCAAAGTTCTAGGTTTCTATAAAGAGCTCTTTATAAAGCCCACACTTTTGCACCTTTTAGAGCATCAAAATAAAAGACCAAATCAACAATGTTTTATTTCACAAACGTAGAGCAATATATTGCGTATGTTTATCATTATTTTGATGTTCCGTTTTGTGTAATTAACAATTATTGTTGTTTTGTTGTCTCTTATATATATTTTTGCTAACACAATTCTCCATTATTTCATTTATGAACTTGCTGGAACTGCCATTTTATAGTACATATATTTGAGCATTTGATCAACTTATTTTAATGTGATGCCTGCTTAATTAATTTTTTTATTAACTAATTAATCAAAAACAATTAGCTTTAAATTTTTTTCATTTCCATAAGTGTTTGATTAACCTTTATTATCGTACATATAGGATAATCAATTTAGATCACATACAAATAACAATTCTCAGATGTTAGATGGACTTATGCTTGCATATAATTAAGGAATTGGATGTACTTCATTGGGCATTTGTATAACTAATTACTAAGTACCTAATTGTGCATATTTGTATCAATAAGGAATGAGATCGTCAGAGTTATCTCCTTGATCTAATTCCTTCATTTTAATTTCAGTTCCTTAAAAGTTCATTTTTGTTTTAAATAAATCAGCTCTAGATTAAGAGAACGATTTCTCTTTCTTTCAATCAAGATAGAGTATATTAATTGCATATTAGTTTAATCTTGCATGTGTTATCCTAGCTTTCATATCTTAGAAGTCCTCTTTTCAAGAGGAAAACCTAGAGATTGGTTTGGTTGTGCCACTAAAACAATTTAAGGGTCATTTTTCTTGCCCGATCAACTAGAAGAATTGATCTGATGTCCTTACCTATTGGTAATTAAAGACATATTGTAAAACCGATAGTGGTTGGGAAAAGCTAACAGGGCCTAATTTAAGCAGTTGGAGCCACTACTCCAAAGAAAAGGGAGTTGCTTTAAGGTCCAGACTGAGTGGTTTTCCCCCAATGTTTTTGCAATGATTTTTGAAGCATCAACAGGTCCACACAGCTAGGTGAATAGCCAAGAGGTCGGAGGACAGAACCCATGTTTTAATAGTAACATAAGTAAAGTTGTGTCAACCCTAACTTAGTCGAGGGTCGGGAGGTCAGATGTTGTGCTGAGGGACGAATGTGTGGTTGATGTTCCGACCGGACTAGGTTGAAGGTCAAGGGTCACACGATCGGAAGGAAACCAAGTTGCGAGCTCTAAGAAGAGTCGACCCCGACTAGGTGAAAGGTTGGGAGGTCGGGTTGTGTGTTGGTGGACGAATGCAAAGTTGTAATGCCGAGACCAACTAGGTTGGGAGGTTGAGAGTCAAGATGTGAGAGAGAACATTGAAGTGGGAAATGCATGTGCTTTCACCATCTTCTTCCTGTTGATTGGACTAGCCCATGGTAGCTTACCATGTGACAACTTGAGATTTATTACTGCCATTCCCAATGGATAAGAAAGGGGAAGAAGGAATATATATAAATTAATGAAAAAAAAGAAAGAAACTCCTATTTTCATGTCATTCCCAAGTAACGACTCTCTTACCTTACCTTGTTAAAGTGAAAAGGTAGGTTACATTAGCCTTATTTTAAATTAATAAAATAACTAAATTTAAATGAAATTATTTAAAATGTTGATTCTCTAAAAACTCGTTAGACACTGACGTTTCTGGATAGAATTTTTTTTTTTTTAAAAGTGATTTCCATCCAGACATTATAATTTTTTTTTGTCAAAAATGGTCTTCATCTCCATCATTTTCTCCATAGAATATTTTTTTTAAAGTGATTTCCATGTCAATGATTGAGTTCGATAGAATCTTTTTTTGTAAGGGATTACCATCTGAGTGATACGACGAAGTGACTTAAAAATGAAAGTCTAAATTTAAGTAAAATTAACCATTTTAACTGAACTTTTTTCTTTTCTTAATTATATTTAAATAATAAATTTAATGTTTTATTCTCAGAGTGTGGCTAGTGCAAGGGGTAGGGTTTGGCCGTCAGATTTATCAAATCATTAAAATATTTATAATTTTCCTGAAAACAGTGTCTTCTATCTGCTCGTCAGCATTTATTTCCTCCGGAGCAACGGAACTGCCTCTAGCTGATTAACCGAGCCCTTATCTTTCCTCCATCCTTTCCATGAAGTCTGTTAATCAATTGTCTTCGTAGACATCGAGTATTCACGAACGAATATTCACGAGTGATAATGCAATTGTCTATAATGAGATTTTTTGGAAGTTTTTCTGGTGGGTTTTTCTGGTCAAAATCACGCAGCAATTTATTCGAATCACAAGTTTGACAGCTAGTTTCCGCACAATCAAAGAGTCCTAGGGGTTTTTCAGGGTGCTGAATCTAAATATGCAGTTAAAAAACCATTTTAACTGCAACAAATCAAAATTTAACCTCAAACCGGATTCCGTCACCAAAATCTCCAAAAAGTCATTATAAACAACTCCAGTGATAATCTGGTCATATAAAATGAGATTAAACGAAAGCCGCTAAAGGGCATTTTGTTCGACCAATCATATCCATGATTTTCCCATCACAGATGATATGATTGGGATTTTACATTTCAACTCGCCTTCTCAATACCAGTCATAATGATTCGCATCTAGATTGAACAAACGTTTTACATGCAGGTTGAAATCCATGACAAAAAACGATGTTAGTTGAAAGAGGCGGGCCCGCCTCAGCTTTGTGTTTCCGTAGTTATCCCAATTTGGTTTCAATCAGAATTCATTGCTTTGGCTGGTCCCATGCGATAATAAAGATCAGAGAACATACTTTTCAACTTCAGCGTAAGAATAGCTGTCACGCGGGAATTTTATGTTGATATACATTGAACCAATCAATGTCCGCTTTGACAATTTAAACAAAAATGAAAACATAGCATCAATGGTTGCGTCTACTTTTTACAAAGCAGTCTATTTTACATATTCATATAATGACATACACATGGAAAAATTCATAACAAGTATCAATATCATGGGTTAATAATTACTGGTTAATAACATATGCCACTTTATATAAAACTTTTTGATATTGATAATTTGATTAAATAGTAAAAGGAATATAATTATTTAAGAGGTAAATCAAAATCATCGGTTTTTATATATTATTATAGGTAAGTAATTTAATTAGATCGTTGATAAGCTCGTACAAATGAATTCATGAATCGGAGTACTCGTCAAAACAATTATTTCATATTATATTTTTCTTACCTAATCAATTTAATTAAAAGGTAAGTATTATAGGTTCAAACGAGTCATAATTTATTACTTTATATGATATTTTTTTTAATTAACCAATTTAATTGAAAGGGAAATTGTGCATTATATTTTTGGACATAAATAGTAATCTTTGATTTGTATATACTATTACAAATATTCTAGAATATTTAGCAATGGTTAAATCCTTACTATAGGTGTAATAATTATTGATAATTAAATTCAAATTATGCAAACTCTATTCTATTATTGATAACTAAATTAAAATTATGCAAATTCTATTCCAAAATATACATCCCTGCAGAAATAATGACTTAAATTTATTGATCACACTATATATTAATCAAATAATATTGCATATAAATAATGACTTAAATTTACTGATCACATTATATATTGATCAAATAATATTACATATAAATACATGCCCTATTGTTTCAAGTTAGAGAGACTATCTTAGACACATAATCACTTCATTGGGAGAATATCTCTACCAATCTAGGAAACATTTAGATCTAAACAACTCCTAAAGATTAGGAACAAACTCCTTTACTTAAAGATCATCACACCTAAGACAAGTAGGATTTATATTTTCTAATTCTCCCCCTTAATGACTACTTATCTTGATCTTAATGAGCAAGTCTAGTTATGGTCCAACCCGGTGTTTACAAATATGATCAAAAAATATGTTGGCGTCCATATAAAGCAACAAACATCCATCATATTGTATGGGTACCCAACCGCTTCAACTGTCACTCTACTAGGATGTCCTTATGTACATGGTTCAGTCAACCATTATATTTGCATACCTCTACATGTACCTGCAAGTCGCCCTTCATTAATATCGACTTGGGCTTTCTTGGATTACCCATAACCATGCTCTAGGTTTTATCGACTTACCCTAAACCATGCTCAGGTTTTTGTCGAGTGAACCTCAACCATGCTTAATGTTCATCAAGTGACCCTAATCATGCTCAAGGTTTTCTTCGCTAAATGTAAACCATGCTAGAAGAATCCTTGTCCTCTTCCCTCTCACAAGTGATATTTTTCTTACCACAAATGTACACTACAAAATGGTTTATGTCTCACCACAAAGCATCGCTTATAAAGTGGTTTTAAGATAATCATCAACATTACAATGGTACACTTACATCACCACTGACCTAGTACATACTATTACAATTTTTTCAAGGAACACTAGAAAATGTCATAGACTTGAATACAGTTATAATGTGTGACTTACACGAGGATATGGTAATGAGTTTGTTATTATAGAACACACCACATGACATCGTCCACCATCTCTACTCTCTTCTCACATTGTTTTTGTTGTCTTTGCATAACACACGAAATAATAAAATACATGTATGACAAAAACATGATCTTCCTCCACTAGTTGCTCACATCTAGATGTTTCAATATTTCATCTTGGTTCAACATTTATCTTCAAATTTTTTATTCATATAATTTTGTATTATGTAAATGTTCATATAAATTACGCTTTCATATATTATTTTCATATAAATTAATGAACTAATGATAATCACTACTATAATCATATAAATTAAATGGTTTGATACATAAATAATAATCAAAAATTTATTTAACATTTATAACACTAAAAATTTTGTAAAACCAAACTAAAATAAAGATAAAAAAATAAAAAACTACTTAAAAACTTTACTTAACTTTATTTAAAAAATAAATATTTTGCTATAAATACAAATAAGTTTTTATTAGAATATCAACATAAAATAATATTTACCATAAAAATATTATAAAACAACCTCTCCATATATATATATATATATATATATATATAATTGGTCAGCAGGACCAGCCACTCTTTGCGTCGAAACTACGCTGCAGTGAAAGGATTTGCTTGGGGTGATAACAGCAACCAGTCAATTGGGTTTGGTCCACCACCTTATCAGTTGTCACTGAAAAGTCCGCAAGAACTGGGGAATGGCTACCTGTATGGAAGCATCACTAGAAGAACAAAGACACTGTTTAGATTACCAAATCCTGAAGACAATCTTCCTTTCCCCGAGATGCGGAGCCTTTAATATTCATCAATCAACAGGGAACATCTATTTTCCACTTTGATGGAGACGGCTCATGAACCTGATAACCTAGTGGATTTCAACCAGGTTGATTGGAGGATGAAGAAAGCTAGTTCGCCTCCTATCACCTCGACCTCATCTATGAATTCATCGATTGTTATTTAGTGAAAATTTCTAAAATCAGAAGAATAACAGTGATGTTCCCGTGGTGACTGCATCTATTCCATTCAGGTGGAAGATGAATTCATCGATTGTATATTTAGGAGAATTTCTAAAATCAGAAAAATAACAGTGCAAGATGAATTCATCGATTCTTTATTTAGGGAAAATTTCTAAAATCAGAAGAATAACTGTGATGTTCGAGTGGTGACTGCATCTATTCCATTCAGGTGGAATATGAATTCATCGATTGTATATTTAAGGAAATTTCTAAAATCAGAAGAATAACACTGAGGTTGAAAAATTAATCACAAAATATTTCAGAAATCAACCATCAAAGTAAAACTTGCCCTTTCTAACACCATATAATTTAATTTGGGTGTTACCTCTGCCCATCTGGTGAAGAGTCATTCGCTGATCGTTTTTTATTTGTGCGAATGATGTTATTTTCTTGTGTTCAAACGCCACCATGGTTCATTGTGCACGCACCACAAGAGGATTCATACTTCTGAGTTAACTGCACAAGTTAACTATACTATCGTGGATTAGGATCATACTTGCTTATTCTACAATTCAAACATGTGAGATAATTACACAATAATGTATTATAAGTGGATATTTGTTTAAATTTAATACACATTCATTGGAATTGTGAAATTAAGTTGTTTAGTCTATATAATGTAAGTGACTAATAAATTTTCAAGTCATTGAATTGCAATTTAAATAACGAAAAATTATAATAAATTTATCATAGCCATGAATATATCAAACATCAAAAATATCAAATATTAACATTTTTCCAAATTTTACCATCTAAAAGAATTTAAACTTTAAAAATTTAATCATTTTTGAAACTTACTAGATACTTAATCAAAATGAATATATACAAGTACTTCCTATGTCATTCAATAACTTTTTGTTCTTAAATGTTGGTATATTATTCAATAATTCATGTACCCTAAACTCATTCCCCAACATTGATTTTAGCTAATAGTGTTGATATAGACCTGCTTACACGGTCCATACTAAAAAAGTTTTTTTTAAAGTGATGTTAAAGATATTCTTCAAAGATTTATTCACATTAATTATTTAAAGTGAAGTTACAGATATTATCCAAAAATTTATTCATTAATTATGAAAATAGTTTTCCATTTGGATTAATTTCAGATGCAATTAAGTTACCGTTAGTTTTAGTTTAAATAAATAATTTAATTAAAGTTAGTAATGGAGATATATTGTAGTTTATACACTCTAGACATCTCTTGGATCATTTTTTTTTGAAAAGTGATATACATGCTAAAGTATTTCCCTTAGAATTTAAACCTAAAACCCATAAGCAAAATAATTACTAATCAATTTTCAAATAAAGTTTATTTATTTTTTAAAAGACAATTTGATTTAAAAATGAAAATCTAAACTAATGATTTCATTTTCTTAAGTATATTTAGATAATAAATTTGATGTTTTATTCTCGGAGTGTAGTTACTGCCTGGTGGTAGGCTCTGGCCATCAAGGTCATAGGGTTTGGGTGTCAAATTTACCAAACCTTTGATACATTTATTTTCTTGAAAACGGTATCTTCAGCCTGCCCTTCACCATTTATTTTCCGTGCAGTGTTTGTTAGAGATAATGGAGAATATCTTGGAATAGTGAATGGTTCACGGTACCTCAGGATAGGAATTAGTTTCTATTTCTTAGGGTATGGTTCTAACTTCCCTAAAACCATGTGTGCTATTTAATGTGTGATGCACATGGACAATGTAGAGCATTCTGCATAGCTAGACTCTCTTGGTTCAGACTCTCTGTCGTATAGCTGACTAGTGGGTGTTTTTTAGTTCAAACATCACTTCTTAACATGGTATCAGAGCGTTAGGTTGAGGAACCTATATGTTGAGTGAAGGATTTTCCTGGTGCTACTAAGGCGAAGTCGTCAAGTGGTTTGGAGGAAAAATCGCGCCAATCCCATTGTGAGACTTCCAGCATTTTATTTTGGAGGACTGTCATGAATCCATGTTGGATAATCGCATCGACCATCACAAATCCATGTTAGCTATTCGAGTCGACCATGCAAACAAAAAAAAGGGGGATGCCTCTTGGTGGTGGCTTCCGAGAGAAGGTTGCATGGAGGCTGAGGTCTACTGAGAGAAAGCTGCAACGACCCTATACTTGATTCTTCACAGCACTGCCATGGAGAGCATGTAGTGTGGTGGAGACTTGCCTAGAGGCCACGTGGAGAGGGCGCGCAGACTGCAAGGGATTAGTGAGTGTTAGAGGGTGTTAAAAATACCAGGAATTGGACTCGCGGAGGTCAGCAATTTCTGTCTTTGATATAGATTTGGGGTAGATCTAACATATATATATATATATATATATATATTATATATATATATATATATATATATATATATTACCTGTCAAATTTTTTTAATCGCTAAGATGAATAATAAAATGATTGAATCATACTTGAATGAGCATAACAAGCTCAATGGCTCCAATTATACAAATTGGAAATTCAAGATGCAGACTCTGCCAAAAGTGTAGAATGCTTGGGTGATTGCAAATGGGGATGAGAAGAAGCCAGCAGTTGGATCAACATCGATACCAGATTGGGAGAAGCAAGAAAGTAAGGCAAGGACGCTGATGAGGATGTTAGTGAAAGATTGCATAATACCACATATAACAGAATGTAAATCAACAAGCAAAATTTTGGGAATATTGAAGGATTTGTATGAGATCAGGAATACAAATCCTCTTTTGTTCCTGAAGGGCAAGATCTTATCCCTGAAGATGGAGGAGAATGAAACAGTTGTTACCTTCATAGCGAGGATCAAATATTTGAAGAACAAATCAATTTCTGTAAATCTATGTCTCATTTGTAGATTGTTTTGGATTCTATTCTCTAACATTTATGAGCCTTGTTAAGGTTGAAGAAGTCGCAAAGACACAGAAGTAGACCATTGGGCCAGAGTTCATGTTTTAGCACGAGGATATTGTTCAGAAGAATTGTCAGATATTGGAGTGATTAGGTAGACTTGGTATTTATTATGAACTAATAATCTTGTTGGCATTCATATTCAAATATATTCAAAAATAGATTTGTGATGCTAGATTGCACAGTAGAGGAGTCTCTTCCCTCTCTTTGATTAAAGTATCAGTCACAGATTTTGTTTATTTCCACATTTCTACATTCTCGCTTTCGCTCTGTGTGCTTTGTAGTTGGTATCAAAGGGAGGTTGAAAGTATTTCCGCTTTCTTCCTATTGTTAGAAAGCATTGGTTATGGATAATTTTTCTCCAGCACAAAGTTCTCTTCATGAGTTTAGTGATAAAAGTTTTGATGAAATTCTTAGGGAACAAGAAGAAAGAGAATGTAATGAAAAAATACAATATGGTTTTCACACTGTCATACATGATAAATCTATTACATTATTAAATGAACAGAGTAAGTCTGGTTCTTGGTCTTTACCAAAAATAGACCCCAAAGATGTCTATACAGTTGTGGGATTATTAGACACTATACAATACTGGAGATATAAGATTAATACAAACCTCTAGTAATAATCGTCTGCTTCAAACAATGAACATTTTGAAGCAATCTGAGTTTACAACTGCACTAAAAGATGGTCTCAATTTTGCTCATTTTGGTCATATCCAAATTGGAATTAAGCCACTACATAGAAAAGGTCAAGACATTGATGTCTTCTCTTGTGTTTTTATCGCTGATGGAAAACTTTTCATAAAGCTTTAATAATAGGATGTCAATGAACATTAGCCTACGGTCCAATTTCTTGGTCCTATGTTCTTGATTTTTCTATTTCCTTAGATGAACCTAATTCCATCAATGCTCTAATGCTCGACATCCAAACACATGGATATGATGATTTTGAAGATAATAGCAATAATGTTGCTATTCATTGGCGATGTGTCGTCAAATTTTATAAGAAGACCTCTCCTTCTATTGTCCAACAAGTTTCTGAAACCTCTGGGTTCACTACTCTAGTCACTCATGACTATGGCTTAAATCTTGTTGCTCCTCAAATTATATCTCCATGAGATCTTAAACCGCCAATAGGGTTGGTCACAAATTGGGCTTCTATTCATACTTCTCCCTGTCCACAGCCTATCACTGCTCAAACTTCTATTCGAGAAGGTAATGTTCTTGTTCGAACTTGTTTCTTTCCCCAATCAGATTATGCACAGTCTGAGCATGGTGGACCTCCTCCTCCTCTTGTTATACAAAACCCTATAGAAACTAAAGTCACAGTAAAACCACAAATGTCCTCTATTGCATCTATTCCTGAAGGATCACCAAGTCCTTCATATGATCTTACTTCTGATCCAAACTTCATGCGTATGTTATCAAATATGATTTCACAAACTCTTTAGTCTCCACATTCAAATATTGTTCCTCCTAGAACAATTAATATGCAATCAGCATTCCAAATTCCACAATTTCCACAACCATCTATATGTAATCATTCTCATTGTTCTCCTCGCTTTTGTCAGCAAACTTCTAGTCTTCCAAAGCCCCATGAAAAAGAAGAACAGGATAAAGACAGAAAGAGAATAAACATGATTCGTTTTGTTCCAAGTTCTGGAAATCAAACACATGAATATACAAAGTGTACTCCTTTTCATCTCGTGAAGAAATTTTTCTTCAATCAGTAGGAAAATATGCTACAAAAGGCTTGGGATATCTAGAAGAAATCCCCAGCTACAGATTGGATCCTAGGAATAAGATTCCTAGTAAAGTACAGCTTCCTTCTGATGAAGAAATCATTCAATTTCTTAAGATATACAAAGGAATAAGTCCTTATGATCCCTGAAATGAATGGTACAAGAAAATGTGTATCTGGGATTTGTATACTCATCAGCAAGAGTATAGATATTGTGAAGAAATGAAAACCTATTTAATGAAAGATAGGTCAACAATCAACAAAGTCAACAATAAAAATTGGAAAGCTTAGATGGAACAGAATAACCAATGGATTTCATTTTATGAATTTTATTATCCAAATACAAATGGAGTAGAAATGGCTTTGGTAAAAAAGTTGAAGAATCTATCTTGTGAAGATATAAAAACAAAGATTAAGGAAAATCCAGTTGAAATTCCTAGACTTCTTATCATCCCTCACATAGATGATAAATATAAAAATATGTTGCAAAAATAAAATGTTCTGGAACATTTACAGTCCGTTAAGATGAAAGGGCAGCTTTTGTTAGAACACATCTCTCAAACACTTAGAGTGAATATGATGCAAGGATTAGCCTTACAGACAGAAGTGCCACAACACAAATGGGAATTAATAGATGGCACCATTCTTAGCACTGAGACAACAATTCTTCCTTGGAAAAATCCTTTTATCAGACAAGATGATAAGATTTTTAGGTTACTTCCACTTCAGTCTTACCAGTCTCATCTTCCAGACAGGGAATGAGTTGCAACAACAAACTGGACAAATCTTGCTCTAGATAGTTTGATTAAACAACTAGAAAGAAATCATCAATATGTAGCCACAGAAAATAAAATGCTTCAAGAAATAATTGATAAAATTCTTCAAAAGGTAGATTTTAGTAGAGATCAATTACTAGATGGAATAAAAACTCTTGGATCAAATGATTTGCTTATTGCTAAAACTATTGATGTTTTAGAAAAAGGGATTAATGATAATTCCAAATGGATAGGCAAAGTACATTCAGTGGCAGATAAGAATCAGGATATGATGACAAGCTTAAAAAAATCACTTGAAGTAGTAAAGAAACAAGTTTGGGTTGTCTCTACTTTTGTTGAAAGTCTAAAAAAGAAAAACACTCCTGATCCTACTTTTAAAGCTACTACTTATTTCTCAAATCCTCAAGATCAATTGCCTTTCCATGTTGTACCTACTACTCTTCAATCAAAAATGAAGAATCTTGGTGATATAATTTTTTGTAAACCAAAAAATACCTTTGTCTATGCTCCTATGGCTAATCCTGGCATGTTTTCCAATCTAAACTCTTCAAACCCTGGACATAAAATGATAGTTTCTGAGTGGTTGAAATCAGGAGATGATCTTGATAAGCCTTTTAGTTCTGATACAATACTCAACAAATTTGAAGCAACACCCTTCGCTCCTCCTACTCTAGAACATTTAAAGTTTCTTGTGAATAATTTTTCTCCTCCTGATAAAGAAACTTTTTAGATAGCAAAAGACATTCCTGATCTAATTTCATTTTCTGATGAAGAAGAACCCAAAGATACAACTGTACATAAAGTTACTGATAGAAGTTCTTGGAATTCTTCTTGGTCACCTACTCCTGATAAAAGAGATGTCATGAAATCAGAATATCATAAATATTGGTCTGCTTGTTCCACATATTCATGGAATATTGACAATTGTTCTGAAGCAAAAATAATGTCTACATTGAGTTCCATGTTGGTTTTCTACCACACATATTTAGCAGATGACATTTCTCCAATAAATGCAACCAATAAAATCATCAGTGGATTCGAAGGACTCCTTGATTCTTGGCTTAAAGCAGAAATTCATTATGATCCTCTCCTCATTCCTTCTTGGGAAGCATCTGTGGTAATGAACCCTTATAATACTACATATATGGATCCACAAAGTTCATTACCTGTGAATAAAATGATTGGTTGCCTAATGCATGGCATTGTTGTCAATTTTTGTGGTTATCCTCAGATCAATAATGAACTTGCTACAGTCACACTTACATCCATGAAGCTTACTAATATGCAACATTTTGATGAGTAGTTTATGGAATATCTCCATCGTTTTCATACTCTTTCTTTTGACATAATTCTATATCCCAAACGGAAATAAATCTTCATTGCTTCTTTACCAAATTGGGTAACAACTGCCATTTTCAATAAGGTTCCTGGAAAGATTGGTGACTATAAATTTGATGTTATAAGACAAGCTATTAAAGTTGTCATTATTGAACTCTGCTCCAAGATGAAAGTTGCTCGAGCTACCACCAGATCCACTAAACCACATGGCTATCAACAACTATGTGAACAATGGAATTTAAATGGCTCTAAAAGTTTATGGGGATATGATCATCATCACCCTAAAAAGAAAGCTTACTCGAAGAAAACTTTTAGATCCACAGAAAACAAAAAAATCATTCATAGAAGGCCTCCCAGAGAATACAAAAAAACATGCCAGTTTCATCAAAGGCCAAATCAGAAGCAAATATTTTGCTTCCATTGCAATGAAAAGGGACATATTGCTCCAAATTGTCCAAAATAGTGAAAAGACAAACAACATCTGGGAAGAAGAAACAATTTAGCTATAAAAGTAAATCTAGAAAGGTAAATATTATTGATCTCCCTTCTAGCTATGAAGAGTTAACAAATTTAGAAAATTGTTATGATCTAAATGACCAGATACATGTTGTTTATTAAGAAGAAGATTCTGAAGATGAACATTGCAAAGATCCACACTGTAATGAATGTTTTCAAGAAATTTGTGAATGCAGTGATCCTGACATTTGCAAATGTAATGTAGTGAGTATGTTCAGACCACTATCAAATCAAAGATTAGATCATGATGAGATTTCTAGAAATTATTTTACACAAATTGTTAATGATGATGATCCAAAACTCAAAGAAATGCATAAAGGATTGCTGATGACCCATCTTCAATAGTCCAAGTCACAGCAATATCAAGAACAACAAAAGTCACAGATAAATCATCAAAATAGCTATATTCCTTCTGCAACCTTATTTTCAGTTGATGGTCTAATAAGATAATTCAAACAACAAACAATTGAAGATGATCTTCCACAAACACTTCCTGCAATTAGTCATGCTATCAAAGATCTCAAAAAAGAAGTCAGAGAGAATAGAAGGCTATGCATTGAAGCACATTAGGGGTACAATATACATTCTTTACATGCACAACCCACAAAAGGAGAATCTTCATAGACATAACAGAAAGAACCAGAAAGATAGCCTGATCCATATCATGATTCAATGAAAGGGATTTTCAAATATGAAGACTTTGAAATTCTAGATTAAGAAATTGAAGATCCTAGATATGGATTAGGAATGAATGCAATGAAAAGAGATGTGATGTATTGTGTGAAAATGAAATCAGAATTGGTTCTTCCATAGAATGGTGGAAGGTTCTAATTGATACAGGTTCAATATTGAACATAGTAAGTGGCACTGTAATTCCCCATCCTCAAAGACAAAAGACAAAGTATCTAGGAGTTGTCACTGCAAGTGGAGAAATCAAGACAATGGAAGAAGCTATAATAGATGTCTTTGTTTCTCAATCTGAAGGAATTCAAGTTCATGCTCCATTGGTCACAGGGCTTGATTGTGCTATGTACTTAGGAACTCCTTTCCTGAGCAATTTCAAAAGACATGGAAGCACTTATGATGAAAAATCACAGAAATGGGGATATTTTCTTCACTTCAAAGGTATAGATTATTTCTATCATTTTATTCCTTCTAATTCTCCTAATAGATTGAGTAAAATTGATAGGTTAAGTAATACCTTGGCAAAGATGGAGAAGAAGAAAGAAATGCTCAAGACTGATGAAAATCTTCTGAAAGGCAAATTTGAAAAAGAAATATGTGAGATCTCTCAGAAACTAAAATCAAGTTGTTCTGAAGATCCAAATTCCTCTTGGCATATTCATAAACATGAAGTAGAATTGCCTTTGATAAAGGAATTTCATGGAAAGCTCAAAAGATTAAAAGCAATACCGATGAATTCTGAACAACTCAGGTATTGTAAAGAAGAAATAAAATCCTTATTGCAAAAAGGTTTGATCAGGAAGTCTCATAGCCCTATTGCTTGTTTTGGATTTTATGTCAACAAACATTCAGAGATTATCAGAGGAAAACCAAGATTGGTAGTAAACTACAAGCGTCTAAATAATATTCTTGATTATGATTCTTATCCCTTGCCAAAGCCCTCTGTGCTTTTGTCTTAGATATCATAGTCAAAAATCTTTTCCAAGTTTGATTTAAAGTTTGGTTTCTGGCAAGTAGGGATAAAAGAAGAAGATAAGTGGAAAACAATCTTTTAAGTACTAGAAGGAAATTTTGAATGGAATATTATGCCCTTTGGACTAGTAAATTCTACATCCACCTTCCAGAGCATTATGGATGAAACTTTTGAAGCTATGGATGATTTCTTGAACAAATATATTGATGATGTTCTAATTCATTCTGTAGATATTCTCTCTCATTTAAAGCATCTTAATATATTCTACAAGAAAGTCAAAGAAAAGGGTATAGTTTTATCAGATTAAAAAAAAAAAGTTATTTGAAACTATGATAGATTTCTTGGGATATGTGATTAAATATGGATCATATTACATTATGCAACATAGTCTTGATTTCATAGATAAATTTCCAGACAGAATCACTAATAAAACTCAACTACAAAGATTCTTGGGTAGCTTGAATTACATCTCCAAAGTTGTCAGACATTGTGCCCAAGATAGAGTCTTATTGAATAAAAGATTGCAAAAAGATCCAATTCCATGGACAAAGGATTTAACAAAGGCAGTGAAAAGAATTAAAGGAAAAATTAGGAATATTTCTCCTTTAAGCACAATCAATGAAGAATGGCCGAAAACCATCATTACAGATGCGAGTGATATCAGATGGGGTGCAATTTTCTACCAACATGATCCTAATAAAAAGAAAATGGAATATGAAATTTGTCAGTATGCCTCTGGAATCTGGTCAACTACACAAAAAAATTCGTCCATCCTAAAGAAAGAACTTAGAGTTGTCTGCCTTGTCAGTGCTAAATTCAATGATTTGGTGATCTATAAACATTTTACAGTCAAAACAGATTGCCAAGTCCTTAAGTTTGATATCCATAAATGTGACTTTGAAGATGCAGCATTGGTTAGATGGATAATGACATTGGCCCAATATTGTTTTGATGTAGAGTTCATTTCTGGAGTTAATAATTCCTTCGCAGATCTTCTCAACCGGGAACTTTTACAGAGAAATGATGTAAATAATCTCAAATGTAACGTCATAAGAAGATTAGGAAATGAGATTCACATTGAATGTGATGATGGTTCTCACACTTGGGGTCTGCAGAAATCTCTACTCGATTATCAAGCAAACTGGTTTCCAATGAAAGAAATCGAATATCGGCATGGAACTGGACAACATTATTTCTCATGGGATGATCAAATGCAAAGAAATGATGAAGCTTTTGAAGCTTTAAGCTTTCTTCAATATTTGAGAAATGTTGACTTCACATTACACAGAGATGCAAATGAAAATATAATCTACTGTGAAATCTACATTGATCGCTTCCTATTGCCACCCAACCTTCAGAACTATGAAAATCATGAACGCCAAGAGAAAGCCTGGTATACAAGTATGTGTTTTGAAAATAAAACTAACTCGTTTTTCTATAATGTGCATTTTTCTTTTAGATATCATGGGATGCAAGTTACACAAATCGAAGAACAAGACCCCACACCTAAATGGTTTAAAGAATGGTGGAAAATTTATGGTACCAGTCCTCTATGTTTTTACCCACTCTCTCTCCGGTTATACAACTTCCTAGATTTACAGAACCATAGGAACATCAATCAGGAATTTTATACAAAAGGATTTTGGATATCGGCAATATCACCAATTATCACATGCTTGCAACACTCCACGCCAATGGATCCTTTCATTGGTTTATTACACAAAATATTTTCTTCAGAAGATTCGAGGGAAATATGAGTGGCTCTTCACATGACTATGAGTCATTTCATGCCATGATAGATCCAGATTTAAATCCTTTTCTCCCATTACTTTTTCAGGATGAAGTACCAGAATATGCTGAAGTACCAATTTGGGAATGTGAGGAAGAAATTTACTCACACTACTTTAATAATTACTCCTTCACTAGGTTTAGAGAACATCATTATTCTTGTGAACAACTAAAACATTTTGTCATTTTGTAATGTCTTTTTGTCCAACTTTGGTGGCAGATAGGTTTTTCGTAAGGTTCCCTGAAAAAGAAACTCTTACAGTGTAATAAATCCGACATATATAATTAAATAAAGGGGTAAGAATAAATCTAAAATATTTTATGATTGAATTACTGTGTGGATGTCCTTCAGGTTACTCGAAAGTAGGATTCTCTCATATCTGATGTAAGAATAAATATAAAATATTTTTTGATTGAATTATTGTGTGGATGTCCTCTGGGTTACCCGAAAGCAGGATTCTCTCATATCTAATATAAGGATTTGATTTTGATGTAAAGTAACATACTGTGCGGATGTCCTCTGGGTTACCTGAAAGCAGGGTTCTCTCATATCTAATTTAAGGATTTGATTTTGATGTAAAGTAAGATTCCCTCATATTCGATATGGAGGTATCACCAAACCTAGAATTGTGAGGATCTATAAATAGATGAAGACTAGGGAAGAGAGGCATTCGGGTTTTGAAAAATTTAGAGCGCCTTTCTGCTGGAGAAGTAACTTAGTATTTCTTGAGAAGCAACTTTGTAATACTTGAGTTTTCAAGTTCATCAATAAAGATTCCTCAATTTCTGTAAGTCTATGTCTCCTTTGTAGATTGTTTTGGATTCTATTCTTGAACTTGTATGAGCCTTGTTAAGGTTGAAGAAGTCGCAAAGACGTAGAAGTAGACCGTTTGGCGAGAGTTCATGTTTCGGCACGAGGATATTCTTAAGAAGAATTGTCAAATATTGGACCGATTAAGCAGACCCGGTATTCATTATGAACTAATACTCTTGTTGGCATTCATATTCAAATATATTCAAAAATAGATTCATGATGCTAGATTACATAGTAGAGGAGTCTCTTCCCTCTCTGTGATTAAAGTATCAGCCATGGATTTTGTTTATTTCCACATTTATGCATTCTCACTTTTGTTGTGTGCGCTTTGGTAGACATTAGCGATTCATTTGCAGATAAAGATCTAGTAACCATCACCATGAATGATGTGACCGATGACTGTAAAATGTTTATCACTGGGATAAATGCAAGGGAGAAGATCCCAAATTTCGAAGAACTGACAAGCATATTAATGCAAGAGGAGGAAAGAAGATCAACTCTGAAGCCCCAAAATGTCAAGCACAAATCTACCTAGGTGATGATAGAAGTCATCAGATCAAAGGGTGTGGGAAAATTTATGTCATTTTACCTAATGTTACTGTAAGACAAATTCATAATGTCATGTGTGTGCTTGGTGTAATAGAGAACTTGATTTTTGTATCCATGATTACAGATCAACATCTTAAAGTTGAATTTTTTAAATCTAAATGTTATATTAAATATCTCTTAGATGGCATGAAGATTATTGCTACAGGAATTCAAACAAAAGGTCTGTACAAATTGGATGTAACACTAGCACGAGTACAAGCCTTGACAGTAGCAAGTTTGACTACAAAAGATTTGTGGCATCAAAGATTTGGTCATATCAATTACAATTATTTGTTGTTACTTCAGAAAAAGGAAATGGTAAAAGATCTTCCTATGTTAAAACAAGTGTGTAATGATTGTGATGCTTGAACATTAGGAAAGATGCATAGAGAGGAATTCCCAGTTTGAGTAGAGAAGAAACATAGAGACATACTTGAATTAGTGCATAGAGATCTTTTTGGACCCATGCAAACAAGGTCATTAGGAGGTGCATTCTATTTTTTACTGTCTATTGAAGATTGCACAAAGTTTTCTTGGGTATATTTTTTGAGTACAAAAAGTCACATATTTGAGTACTTTAAGTAGTTCAAAAACATGATTGAAGAGAAAACAGGGAAGCATATAAAAATTCTTCGCTCCAATCAAGGGGGAGAATACAAGAAGGATGAAGTTATCAAGTATTGTAAATACCATGGGATATTATAGCAATTCACAGTACCTTATAATCCTTAGTAGAATGGAGTAACAAAAAGAAATAACAGAACATTCGTGGAATGTGGTAGGAGAATGTTGAAAGGTAAGGATTTTTCGAATGGTTTTTGGGCTGAAGCATTGAATACTACAGTTTATTTGAAAAATAATAGTCCTACAAAGAGTCATGAGTTTAAAACTCCCTGTGAAGCATTATATGGATTTAAACCTATAGTAAAACATTTTGTTTGGGTCTAAAGCATTTGTCCATATTCCAATGGAAGATAGAAGAAAACTAGATTCAAAAGCCATCAGATGCACCTTTATAGGGTACTGTTCACAATATAAAGATTATAGATTATTTAATCCCTCTACTCACAAGATTTTCATTAGTAGAGATGTCATATTCCATGAGCAAGATCATGAAGAATCTGATAAGCGTAATGGGGAATGGGATATGCTATTCTTGGTGGAAGAAAGAAGTAATGAATCAAGTGACAGAAATGAGTAGTAGCACGAAGGAAAATAAGATGATGTAGCTATCAAGCCAAGTCCTGAAAATGATGATTAGACAAGGTTTGAAGCTACCCCACCACTCAAGATATCAGGTAAGGAAAGCTCAGTTGCCAGCAAGATACAGGGAAAATTATTCTATAGATAGTATGATGAATTTTGTTGAGGCTTCTAGTTATAAGGAAGCAAATGAATGTAGTGAATGGAAAATAGTTATGGAATAGGATTATGAATCTATACCAGGAACAACACTTGGGAGTTAGTTGAAATTCCTAAAGGGAAACAAACCATAAGTTGTAAATGGTTGTATAAACCAAAGATTAATGTAGATGGGAGCATAGATAATTAAAAGCCAAATTGGTAGCAAAGGGGTATTCACAAAAAGAAGGCATTGACTATGAAGAAACCTTTACCCTTGTAGCTAAGCTAAATATCATCAGAATGTTGATTACTTTAGCTACTAAGAAACATTGGATGATTTACCAGCTAGATGTAAATTCTACATTTTTAAATGGAGAATTGAAAGAGGAGGTTTATTTAGAGGAACACGTGGGGTTTGTCGAGAAAAGGAAAGAGAATTGAGTCTGTAGAATAAAGAAAGCTCTTTATGGACTAAAGAATGCACCCAAGTCCTTGTATGAAAAGATTAATTCATTTTTTCTGCAACTTGGCTACAACACTAGTAAAAATGACCCTAATATGTATACCATGAAAGATGAAAAGGGGCGCATAGTATTGATTTCTTTATATGTAGATGATTTAATTATTACAGGTGATGTTATTGCTCTAATCAAAGAAATCAAGCAACAAATGTCACAGGTGTTCGAAAATGGAAGACATTGTTGAGTTAAGAATTGTTTGGGTCCTGAGATCAAGAGAGATTCAGGACAAACTTTTCTGTCCTACGGTAATTATGTCAAAGGTCTACTAGAAAGATATAGGATGGATCAGTGTAAGGCTGTAGTAGTACCATTACAGCAGAACATTAAACTTCAGAATGAGTATGGCTCTAAATAGGCATATGCAATACTTTACATACAGTTGGTTGGGAGCTTAATCTACCTAACCACTACTAGAGAAGATTTGACTTATGCAGTTAGTGTGCTAAGTCAATACATGTCCAAGCCACTTGAGAGTCATTAGAATGCAACAAAATGTGTTTTTACGTATCCGCAAGGTACTATAGACTATGGTATTGTTTATACTGATTCCTCTAATGGTAGATTGATAGGATTTATAGATTCAGACTAGGCTAGAAATGTAGACAACCACAAATCCATACCAGGCTATGCATTCAATGTTGGATCCAGGGTGATTATATGGGGTAGCAAGAAACAGAACACAGTTTCCTTATCTTCACTGGAAGCGGAATATCATGTCATGTGCGCAGTGACATGTGAGGTAGTTTGGTTGTGGAGAATTCTCCAGGATGTTGGGGAGGAACAAAAAGACACAACAACAGTCAGATGCGACAATCAGAGTTCAATCAAACTTGCTAATAATTTGGTGTTTCACAAGAACACTAAACACATTGATACACAATTCCACTTTGTCAAGGAGAAAGTGGAATCAAAAGAAATCCATCTTGTATATTGTAATACACGTGATAATGTTGTAGACATTTTCACTAATTCTCTTGGAAAAATTAATTTTGAAATGTTTAGGGAGATGTTAAGCATATTTATGAACCCCTTCTCCATTAAGGGGGAGTGTTAGAGATAATGGAAATTATCCTAAAATAGTGAATTGGTTCATGGTACCTCAGGGTAGGAATTTGTTTATATTTCCTAGGGTATGGTTCTAACTTCTCTAAAACTGTGTTTTCTATTTAATGTGTGATGTACATGGACAATGTAGAGCACTCTATAGAGCTAGAATCTCTTGGTTCAAACTCTCTGTTGTAGAGCTAACCAGTGGGTGTTTTTTAATTCAAACATTGACCTTTTAACAGTTCTTGAGCTCATTCGCCAAACCCTCACCATTCCTCTATCGTTTCGATGAAGTCGGTTACTGTAACATTTCAATGAATATTTTGAAATCAAGTAGACATTAAATGAAAGCCAAAAAGAGGCCTTAGTTCAACCAATCATATCCATGATTTTGACTACGACATAATTTTAGTGTAATTTTTTGGATTTTGGGCGTTGGAATACTGTGGAAATATGAGGTGAAATGTTGATTTGTGTTATTTAAACTGGTTTTTTGATTGTATATATGTGTTCAACATCTTCAAAAACTATATATGGCAGTTTGATTGTGCAGGGTTTACTCATAAAACTTGTGATTTCAATAAATTCCTGCTAGATTTTAGAGAAATTAGATTGGAAAAACCCACAAAAAAACTTCAAAAAATCACACTAAAAACAACTTAATATTAAATAAAACATAGCTTACAAGAATTTAAAGTAATATGCCTAAATTTTACTTATTCATAAAGATAATAATGGCAACATTGTCCATGATATTAAACTAGCATGCCTAAACTTCACTTATTCATAGAGATAGTAATTGATGCATTGTCCATGATAACTTTATGTTTTTCCAGAGAGAAGAGAACACTGAAGGAAGCTCACAAATATATATACATGGCATTTTTATTTCAAATACTGATTCGCAGTGTTGGGTAATCAGACCGACATAAGTGGAGCCATCGTTAATTATTTAGTATGCCTATACTTCACT
Source organism: Pinus taeda (assembly GCA_000404065.3). NCBI lineage: Eukaryota > Viridiplantae > Streptophyta > Pinopsida > Pinales > Pinaceae > Pinus > Pinus taeda. The sequence goes on along the minus strand of APFE031492413.1, from coordinate 77,293 downwards.
TATTCATAAAGATAGTAATTGTTGCATTGTCCACGATAACTTTATGTTTGGCCAGATAAAAGAGAACACTCAAGGAAGCTCACAAATATATAGACACAACATTTTTATCTTGATTACTGATTAGCTATGTTGGGTAATCAGACCAGCATAAGTGGTGCCATGGTTAATTATTTAACACCCATGTATATCTATCTGATTGCCAAACATATGTTAGCATGATTATTAAACATTCAGCGAATCAGTGGTCGAGATGAATTTATATATGATTGGCCAAACACTTCAACCCACAACGCCTCTGCTCATGTAGCAATAGAGATGAGTATTTGCACCCACAGTGCTTATGCTCATTTAGCAATCGAGATGAGTATATATGTGATTGGTCGAACACTTCAACTCATAGCGCTTCTGCTCATCTATATAAATTTCATTGACATTCTGCATTTTCCATATCATGTGGTTGCATGCACTACTTTGTGTTGTGTTTCTCTACCATGTCGACACACAACATTTCGCGTGTTATGTTTGTGGTTTTTTTCATTGCTTTGTCATTTCATGGAAGTTTCCCCACCAATGATGCAAATTCCAAATCCAACGTCTTTGCTAACACTGTAAGAGTAGATGTCATATGCAAATATTCCCTTATCTCTCATGTAACGAAAGGCCGAAATATTTCGAATGTTGAAATACTATGTCAAGCCATCTAACGAGGCCACAACAGATGTTGTAGGTTCCAAAATGGTAGAGTTATTATAGTCCTGTTAATCCTGGATGGGATGACTATATTATGCAAATGGCAATAGGATCTCCTGTCCCATTAAATATGCATTTTCTGCTCGACATGGGTAGTGACTGGATCTGGACGCAGTTTGAACCTTGTACTAATTCCTGTGCACAACATTATGATCCAGTCTATAATCCCTTCCAATCGTCGTCATATAGGAATGTGTCTCTCTCTACCCATATTTGTTTAATATTGAATGTATCTGGTGCCTCCGATTTCCAACAAAATTGCGAGTACACCTAGCAGTATAGAGATGCTTCAAAGATGCTTCAAATGTTAAAAATGTAATTTTACCTGTCGCGTAATTAATTTCCAGCGAAACCATTTAGGAAATCCACCCAAACCTCATCGGAGCGCTTTTGCTCAGCAAGTGGTTTTCGTACAATCGCACCCACTGCAATAATATTTTTCCATGCGTCCAAATGTACTTTCAGCAAAAAGTGTTTTATCGGGACATAAAGTTCGGTTGAAAAGGGTCTCCCAAATTTGTTGTGAACCGTTCGATTTCATGAGGGAAAATCAATGGTTGTTGGACTTCATCAAACCTGCACCAAATGAATTTTGACATTGTGTAAGAGTTTTGTTTGACCACCGTAAAAATATTTAATGCAAAGTTGTGGCGATAGGTAAAAGGTTGGTCGAAACTGTTAATTTTAATGTTTTTGTTTCCTACGAAGGTATGGCAAATTTATAATAGGTATGGGTATAGCATATAGTTTTTAATATTATTATTTTAAATTCACGGGTGTAAGTTTTGTTTTACTGAACAAGTAAAACACATTGTAATGTTTTTTTGGTCAATTGTATTTTAGGAATGAAACGCACAGTAGTGCAAAGAAGGGTATGTAGAAAAATACAGGGGAACATGTAATGAAACAAGGGAAACATTGTGTAGGTGAAAAACACACACAACAGTGTCAATGTAACAATGGACTTATGAAATGAACTGAAGTTTGCACAACAATGTGAGGGTGAAAGCAGATGAAGGTTTTTGTAATATGCAAAGTGCATAATGTGATTTTATTTTTATAGCAGTATATGTAAAAGTTTGTTTTACAACAGTAAATGTAAATGAGATTTTCACAGAGCGTAAAATCTCAGGAGGAGACAGAGTAACTTTTGTTGTGAATTTCTTTTGGTGAATCCCTCTGAGTGAAAGAGGATGAATTTTGTATCAGTCTTTTATTAATGAATATAAAGGCTTTTATGGGTGTGTAATACTCTGTTCTCAGAAATTTTTTCAAGCTTCCATGTGCTAAGATCCTGGAAAGAAAAACAGAGCATTGTCTCTGTGTGCAGTTTGTTAATTTGTTTTTGCGATTTTACCAGAAAAATCCCCAATAGTGGTATCAGAGCAGATTTAGGCTCTTTGAAGGTTTCAAAGAAGCTGAAGAAAAGGAATTTTTTGCTGCAGCAACTTCTCCAGCAAAGTGAAGACACAGTCAAGAAAGAATTCAGGTATTCCTCAAAGTTTTTCTTTGTGTTACTACTGAAGAAACAGTCAGTATTTTAATACACAGTCAAGCATTTGAATCATAGTTAAAAAGTGCTAGAATGGCCAACACCACCATGGGTTTGTTTAACCCTCAATTCCCACAGTTCATGGGAAAAACTATGACTATTGGGCTATAACCATGAGAGCCCTGTTTTCCTATCAAGATTTATGGGAAATAGTTCAAGATGGTTTTGAAGAACCAGCAGATGAAAATGAGTTTAATAGGTTAACTCAGGCAGAGAAAGATCTGCTGAAGAGCAATAGGAAAAAGGATTCAAAAGCTTGTGTATTCTTGTATCAAGCTGTGGACCAGAGTGTGTTTCCAAGGATAGCAGCAGCTAAGACATCCAAAGAAGCATGGAAAACCCTCAAGACAGCCTATCAAGGCATGGAGAAAGTGAAGACATCAAAACTACAGTTGCTGAGGAGAGATTTTGAAAATCTTTGCATGAAGGAGTCAGATAACATTGACTCATTCTTCGTACATGTAATTGGTTTGGTCACACAAATGAGGACTCATGGAGAAGCCCTTGAAGAAAGGAGGATTGTGGAGAAACTTTTTAGGGTCCTTCCCTCAAAGTTTGATGTGATTGTCACCACCATAGAAGAGACGAAGGATCTCTCAAACATTTCAGTTGATGAACTTCATGCATCACTGATAACACATGAGTAGAGGTTGAGTAGAAATGAAAACTCACTCTAGAGAAAGCCTTTAAGACCCAAATGTCCTTTGGAAGAGGAAGAGGTCAAGGCAGAGGAAACAAAAGAGGAAGAGGTAGAAGCCAAAACAGAGGTGGAAGGAACAGTCCAGCAAATGCTCAAGGAAGAGACAGCAATCCAAATCAGAACCAAGGCTAAGGCAGCAGCCAACAAAGAGGACAACATCATGCTCAAGGAAAAAGGTATGATAAATCCAATGTCCAATGTTATTACTGTAAAAAATATGGGCATTATGCCAATGATTGAAGGAAGAAGCAGCATGATATGAATACTAGATCAAATGCAAATGTCACTAGAGAAAACATCAGTCAAGATAATGTGTTATTAGCTTGTAACATGGCTGAAACAAATAGTGAAGACATATGGTTTCTAGATTCTGGTTGTAGTAACCATATGACAGGAAACATAGCCCTATTTTCCAACTTAGATCAAAGCATGAAATCAGAAGTCACACTTGGGACTGATAGCAAAATTGTTGTTATGAGAAAAGGAGAAGTCAAAATATTTACAAAGAACGGTGAAAAGAAAACCATAGAAGATGTCTACTATGTCCCTGGAATGAGATGTAATCTCTTGTGTATTGGATAGCTTGTCCATAAGGGTTACAATGCTTATTTTATGAATGATGTATGCACAATCATGGATAGAGCACCCAGAAAACGATGTATTGCTGAAGTAAAGATGACAAAGAACATAATGTTCCCTCTTAGAATTAGAGCAGATTTGAAAAACAAAGAAGTTATTGCAGCAGTTACCCAAGAGGCTTACCAAAGCGTGCCAAAGGATGAAAATTGGTTGTGGCACTTGAGATTTGGACATCTCAATTTTGGAGGTCTTAATTTGTTGAGCAGAAAAGGGATGGTAAGAGGATTACCATTGATAGAGAAACCGGACAACCTTTGTGAAGGCTGCATCTTGGGGAAGAAACACAGAGAAAGTTTTCCTTTAGGGAAAAGCTTAAGGGCAAAGGCACCCTTAGAGATTGTCCACTCAGATGTATGTGGACCGATGAAAACTCCATCACTAACAGGCAGCCAATATTTTCTAACATTCATTAATGATTTTACAAGAAAAACTTGGGTATATTTCCTTAAGAACAAAAGTGAAGTGTTTGAAAAATTCTGAAATTTCAAAGCACTTGTAGAAAACTAAAGTGGGCTGCATATCAAAGTTCTGAGAACTGACAGAGGAGGTGAGTATATCTCCAAGGAATTCCTACGATTTTGTAGAGAAAATGGAATACACAAGCAATTTACATCAAGGTACACCCCACAACAAAATGGAGTTGCTGAAAGGAAGAACAAGACCATTATGGATATGGCGAGAAGCATGTTGAAGGCAAAGCATTTGCCAAATGACTATTGGGCTGAAGCTATAAATTGTGCAACATATATTTTGAACAGTTGTCCTACAAAAGGAGTGATGAACAGAATGCCGGAAGAAGCATGGAGTGGGAGAAAGCAAGGAGTCACCCACATGATAGTTTTTCGATGTGTGGCTTATGCACACATTCCAGATCAGCCAAGGAGGAAATTGGACAACAAAGGGGAGAAATGTATTTTCATTGGATACAGTGAGGAATCCAAAGAATACAGGTTGTATATCCCATCTACCAAGAATTTTTTTGTCAGCAGAGATGTTCAGTTCATTGAGGAGGAAGCTTGGGATGGAAGCATAGAGAAAACAGTGAATGTTAAAAACTGTTTGTCTCATGATGAAGATGATGAGGAGATGGCTGAAACACATCCCCAAACAGTAGCGCCAACACAAGGGTAGCAAGCAACACCCTTGAGGAGAAATGGAAGTGCTTCTCCAAGCACACCACAAAGTGGAAATTCAAGTGCATCTTCAAGCACTTGCACACCAAATGAAAGAGGTAAGAAGTTCAGAAACTTAAGTGACATTTATGATGAAGGAATGAATTCCTTATTTTCCTTGTATTGTCATGTTAATGATCCTATTCATTTCGAAGATGCAATTAAACATAAGAAATGGATAGAAGCTATGGATGAGGAAATGGATTCCATAGAGAGAAACAAAACATGGGAGTTGGTTGAGCTACCAAAAGGTAAAGAAGTCAATGGAGTCAAATGGGTTTACAAGACCAAGAGCAATGCTGAAGGCAAATTTGAAAGACAGAAGGCAAGGCTGGTTGTCAAAGGATACAAGTAGCAGTATGGGAGAGACTATGAAGAAACCTTTGCACCGGTTGCAAGAATGGAAACCTTCAGAGCAGTGTTGTCCATAGCAGCACAAAACAAGTGGAAAGTTTACCAAATGGATGTGAAGTCGACATTCCTAAAAGGAGTGTTAATGGAAGAGGTTTACATTGAACAACCTCTAGGCTATGAAAAGAAAGGCCAAGAGCACAAAGTGTGTAGATTGAAGAAAGCTCTTTATGGGCTGAAGCAAGCGCCAAGAGCATGGTACAGTAGGATAGATTCCTATCTACTGGAGAATGGATTTGAAAAATGTGAGGGAGAACCCACAGTCTACATCAATGAAAAGGATGGTAAATTGTTAATTGTTGTGTTGTATGTTGATGATGTTATTTTCACAGGCAATGATGTTTATCTTATTGAAAATTTCAAAACAGTCATGAAAGAGGAATTTGAAATGACTGACATGGGTTTGCTGAGATACTTCTTAGGAATAGAGTAGATCAAATGAAAATCGGAATTTTATCTCTCAAGTAAATATGTAAATGAAGATGTTGGGCAATTTAATATGCAGAGTGCAAGCAGCAATCACCCCCACAGTAATGGATTAACTCAGCAAAGAGGACACCACAAGATTTTGATCCTAGCTCTGTACAAGAGCATAGTTGGCAGCCTTATGTATTTAACTGCAACTAGACCTGACATAATGTTTGTTGTTAGTTTAATTTCCAGATTCATGGAGAGGCCAAAAGAGGCACATTGGCAAGCAGCAAAAAGAATTTTGAGGTATGTCAAAGGTACTAAAAGACTTGGGATTTCATATACTACCTCAGAATGTTCAAATTTAGTTGGGTACACTGACAGTGATTGGGCTGGAAGTGTAGATGACCGGAAAAGCACTTCTGATTATGTCTTTCACATGGGTTCAGAAGCCATTTCATGGGCTTATAAGAAACAACCTATCGTGGCGTTGTCTACAGCAGAGGCAGAATATGTGGCAGCTACAACAGCAACATGTCAAGTAGTTTGGATGAGAAGGATGTTGAGAAGCTTAGGTCAGGAGCAGGCAAAAGGGACGGTGATTTTTTGTGACAATAGCTCAACTATTGCATTATCAAAGAATTCAGTGTTTTATAAGAGAACGAAACACATTGACACAAGGTTTCACTACATCAGGGAATTGGTAAGCAATGGAGAAATTGTTTTAGAACATTGCAGGACTCAGGAACAGGTTGCAGACATATTGACAAAGCCATTGGATCAGAAAAGCTTTGAATTTTTGAGAAAGTGTTTGGGTATGACTGAACGCCCAGCAGTTAAAATTAAAGGGGAGTGTTAAAAATGTAATTTCACCTGCCGTGTAATTAATTTCCAGCGAAACCATTTAGGAAATCCACCCAAACCTCTTCGGACTGCTTTTGCTCAGCAAGTGGTTTTCCTACAAGCGCGCCCGATGCAATAATATTTTGCCACGTGTCCAAATGTACTTTCAGAAAAAAGCGTTTTATCGGGACATAAAGTTAGGTTGAAAAGGGTCTCCCGATTTTGTTGTGAACCGTTCGATTTCATGAGGGAAAATCAACGGTTGTTGGACTTCATCAAACGTGCAGCAAACGAATTTTGACATTGCGTAAAAGTTTTGTTTGACCACCGTAAAAATATTTAATGCAAAGTTGTGGTGATAGGTAAAAGGTTGGTCGAAACTTTTAATTTTAATGTTTTTATTTCCTACGGAGGTATGGAAAATTTATAATAGGTATGGGCATAGCATATAGTTTTTAATTTTATTATTTTAAATTCATGGGTGTAAGTTTTGTTTTACTGAAAAAGTAAAACACATTGTAATGTTTTTTTTGGTCAATTGTATTTTGGGAATGAAACGCACAGCAGTGCGAAGAAGTGTATGTAGAAAAATACAGGGGAGCATGTAATGAAATAGGGGAAGTAGTGTGTAGGTGAAAAACACACACAACAGTGTGAATGTAACAATGGACTTATGAAATGAACTAAAGTTTGCACAGCAGTGCGAGGGTGAAAGTAGATGAAGGTTTTTATAGTATGCAAAGTGCATAATGTGATTTTATTTTTACAGCAGTATATGTAAAAGTTTGTTTTACAGCAGTAAATGTAAATGAGATTTTCACACAGCATAAAATCTCAGGAGGAGACAAAGTAACTTTTGTTGTGAATTTCTTTTGGTAAATCCCTCTGAGTGAAAGAGGATGAATTTTGTATCAGTCTTTTATTAATGAATATAAAGGCTTTTATGGGTGTGTAATACTCTGTTCTCAGAAATTTTTTCAAGCTTCCATGTGCTAAGATCCTGGAAAGAAAAACAGAGCATTGTCTCTGTGTGCAGTTTGTTAATTTGTTTTTCGGATTTTACCAGAAAAATCCCCAACATCAAATACCATTGGAGTCCTAGTTGAAGAGACCTTCAGTCTTACAATAGCAAGTTTCCCAGCACGCACTTCCTTTTTGCACATTAAGTTCGGTTGCAGTCGCGTGCAACACAATGATTTCTCTAACTCCTCGGGCGCAGTTGATATGGGAAGAGGGCCACTCTCTCTGGTGTCCGAGATTAGATCCTCATTTGACCACATCTTCTCTTATTGTTTACGGTCCATGAATAATGCCTCACAAAACAACCCTTTTTTCTTTAGTAGGGTTGCTAATAGCAGAGTTGCTTATAGTGTCACCCCTCTCATTCAAAACTACCAGTTTCAGTCTTCCTAATATCTCAGCCTTGATTTTAAGGACCTGCGGTCTGTATGATGGGCGAGGGGAACTCCACAAGACAAGCTACGGCCAAATGAGCGAAGTGTGATGTGTAAAATGCATGGAGGAAGTGCAGTCGCATGTTTATATGTGTGGGCGAGTTGGGTGAGCTACCCACTGGCCAACACAAGGACTTGCGATGTTGGGCAAGCTAAGGTGGGCAGTCCCATGAGTTGGGTGGGTTGTCCCAACCTTCTGGCGAGTTATGCGAGTTAAGGTGAGTCGGCTGGGCAAGTTGAACAAAAGTCAGCCAGGCCAGCTAACCTTGCCACTGCCCATATAAATAAGCAAATGGCTGGATGAGCTAAGCCATTCAAGTCACAACGAGTTCGATCCTCATATGAACTGCAAAGTGGTCCGAGTTAGGCACAGGTCTAAGGAAGTGCATGGGCACAGGTCTATGTGCCTGCACTTTGGGCGGACTGCACACCAGTGAACAGAGTTAGGGTAGACTGCAGGTGTATCATGCAAGCCTGCACGACAGTGACTCCTGCGGTTATGGGTGACCTGTGTGGGCACGCCGTACACGACCATCGTGCAGATGGGTGAAAGGTGTGACAGGCAGGAGTACGGGTGAAGCATTCGGTTGGCTTTCGATAAGTTGGGTGAGGCAGCATGGTGGGTGCGCCTGACCAATGAACGAAGGGTGAACAGTGAACGGGTGCACAGTGGGCAGCCGTGCACGAAGGCAGATGAAAAAGCGACCTGGTGAGAACATCGTGCACACCTAAATGGAGGAACAATGAATCATGAAGTGAGGTGACCCAGGTGAGGGCGCGCCATGCATGACGAGACGGTGGTGAGTCGATTTGATAAAACAAAGGTGTGACTCATGCGTAGGGCACCTAAGTGTGGCAACATGGTTACGATAAGGAGTGCCCAAGTTGGGCAAATGATAAGATCAAAATTTGGCTAAGTGTAAACTTGGGGTTTCCAAGGTTTAACTTGTATTTTTATGAAAGTGGAAATTATATATTGATATCGGGCAGACTCATATTAGGGAGTTGTCCCTTCCTTTATACTGTTGCAATTGTGTATATGTGTTAATTGCTGTGGATAATGAATGTGTATGGGTGTTCATTAGTATAATGGCTAATCATAATACTCGTTAATGAAAAATAAACTAAGTATCAAATGTTAAGGCGTAGTCGATGAACATAAGTATTGGTGAAAAGAAAGTGTTCAGTGGTGCCACACCTCGCTATAAGTTGTTGGAAGATTACTGCTAGTGTAGAGGTGTGACAAGTGGTATCGGAGCTCATGGTTGGAGCTGGTTATCAGAGCTAGTGCTGGTGAGCTGGTTATCAAGAACCCAATGCGAAGATGAGAGAAGAACTCGATGAACTCCGGAATCAATATGAGTACTCTGATCTTAACTGTACACAACTTGAATATGAAGTCAAGGAGTTTGGGGAGGCAAGAGACCGAGGTTTGGTAGAAATCTTAAACTTGCAGAAATATCTTGACGAAGCAAAAGATAAGATAGCGGTGTTGAAGAAGGCTATGAGGCATAATTCCGGTGGAGGAGTGTCTCATGTGAAGATCAAGGAACCAGAATCTTATGATGTTACAAGAAGTGTGAAGACTCTTTGTAACTTTCTATGGGATATGGAGCAATACTTGGAACACTTGGGTCTATTCGATGATAAGACAAAAGTGAAAGTGGCTGCTCAATTCTTGACGAATAGTGCTAAGATGTAGTGGCAAAGGAGAATGGATCAGATTGCCAATGGTAGTGCTGATGACATAACTTCGTGGATGACATGAAGAAGGATTTGTAGACCCACTTCAGTCCTCATGATGAAACATGGGAAGCAAGGATAAAGATTAAGTTTATTAAGCAGATGGGGAATCTATAGACATATCAACAAGAGTTTGCAAGTGCAGTTCTGGAACTTCCTGACATGGCGAAGAGGGACAAGGTGTTCAACTTCATCATTGGGCTAAAATCTTGGGTACACAATGAAGTGAAGAGGTGGAATATTAAGACACTTGAGGAGGCTTTTGCTACTGTGGATCGATTGGTGCAGCATTATGATGAAACTTCTGATGAGAAAAAGAAGAAGTTCGATAAGCTGGAAGAGAAGAAGAAAGATGATGCTTTGAAATCAGATGAGAAGTCCAAGATGAAGAAACCATTGAAGTGTTGGTTATGTGCTGAACCACATATGGTGAGGAATTGTCCTTCCAGACCGAAAGTGGCTGCTATTGTACATTCTAAGATGAAGAAAGAAGAAAATTCTGTGGGGATGATGCAGATTCTTGGAGCTACAGCTGCTACAAAAGTGGTCTCTCGAAGAGATCCGAAAAGGAATAGCTTGGAGTATGTTCAGATGAAGATTGGGGGTGTTGATGTGCTCACTATGGTGGATAGTGGGGCTACTCACAACTTCATGAGTGAGGATGTTGCGAGAAGGATTGGGCTAAAGATTGTACCGGTGAAGGCACAAATGAAGACAATGAATTCTCCTCCTGATTTCATGATTGGTGTAACTGAGAGAGTGGACACAATACTAGGTGAGTGGACTGAGAAAGTTGACTTCACTATAGTGCAGATTGATGACTATGAAGCTATGCTGGGAATGGAATTATTGAAACAATATGATGTGATGATTGTTCCACATTTGAATAAACTATACATTTACAATGGAAGGGAAGATGTACCCATTGGTGTTCCAACCATTGGTGTGATAATGCCTGATTGTAAACTAGCAGTGATGCACATGGAGGATGAGAAGTGCATGGATGATGTGTGTGAGCGGTTGTCTACTACTGAGGCAAAGCTTACTGAAGTGTCATTAGTTATCAAGACACTATTCGATAATATCTTGGATTTGTCAAGAAGGCTAGAGGAGGTTGAGGATGATGATGGCGACGATGTTTATGTGAGAGCGAATGTCCAGGGGGAAGATCAGGTTGCACATCTATAGAGGATGGAGATAGAGAATCCTGATGGATGGATTGAGCTTATTAGTGAGGGTGACCCTTCAGGCTCTACTCCCTCCACATATTCTTAGATGACTTAGAAGATTGGGCCCATTGTTAGCTACTCATGGTAGCGAGTCCTTTAAAACATGTTGAGTCGGTATGATAGGTGATGCAGGAATGGTTTGGCATTAGCATCATGACATGTTGTAGATGGGATGGAGTTTCCATGGACCTGAACATGGGATAGATTCTTGGGGAGTCCAAGATGTTGCAGAGTTTGAGAAAAGATTGGTGTAGGCATAAGGATGTGCATTCTTATTCTTTTAGCATGACAGTTGGACTGATCACTTGACTAGTTTGAATCATGAGGTCCGAAAGTGTATGGAGAGATGTTTGCATTATGTTGGAGTATCTTGACGACGGTTCATAGGATGAGATGACACATGGTTGAGATAGTCATTTTGCATATGTTGCAGGGATGTTTGTAGTGTATGGGCTGGTTGATATGATGGACCAAGGATGAGATGATCATCTTGGTGGCAGATGGTTATCAAGATGGTATATTGTCGAGGATGACAATGACTTCATGTCTAGGAGGACGTAAGGACCTGCAATCCATGCGATGGGTGAGGTGAACTCCACCAGATGAGAAATGGCCAAACGGGTGAAGTGAAATGGTAAAACACATGGAGGAAGTGCCGTCGCATGTTTATGTGAGTTAAGGCGAGTTGGCTGGGCGAGTCGAACAAAGGTCGTCTGGGCAAGCTGAGCTTGCCACCGCCCATATACATAGGTGGATGGCTGGACGAGATAAGGCATTCAAGTCACAATGAGTTCGATCATCATATGAGCTGTGAAGTGGTGCAAGTTAGGTGCAGGTCTAAGGAAGTGTGTGGGCATAGGTTTATGTGCCCGCACTTCTGGCGGACTGCACGCTGGTGAACATAGTTTGAGTAGACTATGGGTGTATCGTGCAGGCCTGTACAACGGTGACTCGTGCAGACGGGTGAAAGGTGCGAGAGGCAGGAGTTCAGATGAAGCGTTCGGTTGGCTTTTAGTGAGTTGGGTGAGGCGGCACGGAGGGTGCGTTTGACCAACGAACGAATGGTGAACAATGAACGGGTATGCAATGGGCAACCCTGCACGAAGGTAAGTGAACGAGTGACTGGGTGGGCACGTCATGCATGCCTGAATGAAGAAACAGTGACTCGTGCGGTGAGGCGATTTGAGTGAGGATGTGCCATGCATGACGAGACGGTGGTGAGCCGGTTTGACAAACAAAGGTGTGACTCATGAGGAGGGCACCCAGGTGTGGCGACACAATTATGACGAGGAGTGCCTGAGTTGGGAAAATGATATGGTCAAGATTTGGCTATGTGTAAGCTTGGGGTTTCCAAGGTTTAACTTGTATTTTTATGAAAGTGGAAATTATATATTGATATCGGGTAGACTCATATTAGGGAGTTTCCCCTCCCTTTATACTATTGCAATTGTGTATATGTGTTAATTGTTGTGGATAATGAATGTGTATGGGTGTTCATTAGTATAAAGGCTAATCATAATACTTGGTAACAAAAAATAAACTAAGTATTGAATGTTAAGGCGTAATCCATGAACACAAGTATTGGTGAAAAGAAAGTGTTCAGTGATGCCGCACCTCACTATAAGTGGTTGGAAGATTACTGCTAGTGTAGGGGTGTGACATCGATGGAGTTGATGAAATTAATGTCGCTGGCATTTCTAAATTCATATTTACTTTTGTATATTTAATTAATATAACATAAAAATTACCACAATCACATTTACTAATGTAATTGATATGAAACATATGTACCATTATATTGATAATTGTGATTAATATATTGTATAAATCAACTATATTAATAATTATCATCATAATGTAAATTTATATATATATATATATATGATTAATGTTATATTAATATATTAAAGATTATATTTCAAACTATAACGTAACATAATACATAATTATTATTGATAATATTTATTAATCTATTATATTTCAGGATTAATTATATAGAGTTTTTCTAGCGGAAGCTTTTAGAACTACTCACACAACAAAGATGGAGAGCTTGGTCTAGGTTAATCATTGAATAGTGTAGAGATACAAAGAATTAAAATGGTTGAATTTTAATGGTCACAAAGAGATGGAAATAAAAATATCGAGTATAATAAAATAATAAATAAAATTTCACACCAAATTAATGAATAGTAAAAGTAAATGGTTAATTAAGTAAAATATTAATAAGAATATATATTTTTAAGAATATATAACTTTATATGTGATAAATTAATGGAAACAAACTAATAAATCTCAGGAAAAAATCAAAATAGATATTTATATATGAATAAAATATTAATAAAGAAATATATTTTTTAGTGACTTATAACATTATTTATATTTATATATAATTAATCAATAAAACTAATAAATAAATAAAAATACTAAAATAAAGAGAAATGTATTAATATATTAATATATAAATCAAAAGAATTACTATTCTTATTAATAAACCCATATATTATGAATTATAATATAATAATATTATAGTATATCAATAATATTAAATATATACTAGATATCAAACTAAAACATAATATAATATTGTAATATTAGTTTCTTGGGTTTATAATATTAATATTAATATTTCATCAACATTTCAATATTAATATTAATATATAAATCTAGGGTATCAATATTTAAAATCCAAAGGATTAATATTATAAACCAAAGAGATTATTAAACCCACGAGATTAATATTATAAATATATGGGATTAATAAACCGAAAATATTATCAATATTACAAACCCAATGGAGAATATTATAAACCTTTAGGATTAATATAATAAACCCAAGAGATTATTAAAAATATAAATGCAATGGATTATTAATATTATAAAACTTAGACCCGAATGCGGGTGATACTCAAGGTCATTAATGGTGAAGCGATGGATTGATGGCGCTCGACCCAAACAAATGGTGGCTAGCGCACCATCCCAAGTTCAGTCATGGCACCTGCAAATTCACTTCAGGGGAGAGCATGCCAGCCTGCAGAGAGCCTTTAATGATCGCACTAGCCAAGAAACGAAAGCAGTTCGATTGATCATGGTTCCCATCTACCCCTCTATTTACCCTCCATCCTTCAGCATTTGCCTGCTCCAAGCAGCAACCCCAGCAATAGAACTGTCATAGGAAAACGTTTTTGGCTTCTCTGTTGTCTAGGCTTTGGCAATGGGTACAATTTTTCCCATTCCAAACACTGCCCCTTGAACCCTATCCAAGAGCCCTTTGTGCATTCTCTGCCTTCCTTCCAGGCCCCCAATTATCCTAAACTTCGCTTCCGCCACACTGCGATGGTTCATCACCACATGTGGAGCCACAGAGGAGGTGACCGAGGTGGAAGCACTCACTCCCAGGCAACACATAGGGATGAACCGCCACCACCACCTATTTCTCCGCCTCCTTCTCAGTCAAGCTCTCTCCCTCCTAGTCCGCCCCGCAGACTCCACCCTCACACTACCTTTCATTCAAATCATTTCAAGTTCCAGAGTAACCTGAACTGGCCTATAATTACGACAATATCACTATCATTTTCTCAGAAGAAGAAGAGCAACACAATGTTCTTAAGTGAAACTCTGTAGAGTGTTCACACCCAAGTTGTTCCCTATGACTCCCAAGGGAATACGGCCGGGTTAACTACTAACCAATCTTTGGACTACAGCTTCTAGCCCAGCTGTAATCAGAGAGGGCTCTCTCTGTAAGATTTGTCACTGTTTTGATGGAGTTTTAGGCTAGTTATGAAGTGAATGTTTGATTGATTTTTGTGTTTGGTTGGGAGGATGCTTCTGATAGTTTAAGAGCGTTATCTGCAGGTGAGACTAATCCATTGGGCAATGGGGTCTGTAGCTGTTGTTTCCTTGATATCTTGGCTTAGTGTAGCTGGAATTACAGGGCCTGTATGTATTTCATAAAACAAACTGTAAATTGTGAGGGTGAAACGAGAAACAACTAGCAAAGAGCATTTAAGGATACTTTACTAAGTTGGGTAGTGGGAAAGAGGTCTATTACTTAGGAGCAATTACTTGAATTCCTGAAATAACAGAGCGTTGTGATGATATAGTATGAAAGGTAGCACTTGAGAATTACTCTTTTGATACCATAACTGAAGAAAACATATGAAATAGCTTGGATTGAGCTCAGGGTAATCAATGATTAAGTCCTGGGACTATTCTTTTTCCTTGCTATTTAGATATTGAGTACATGGAGAACATGAAAGATATATGAAAGTATAGCAACATATATGTAACAGAGAGTAGCGAGAAGACTTATTGAGCCATGGAATACACAGGAATCCTGCAACTTTCAGCCATACACCAGCAAGACATCAAGAGACATAATCCTTCGGGAAATCCCATCATCCTTTGTATTAGTTGTCTGAAGATTTACAACATAAGAGTAACAGAAGAGATATCGAGAGATTTCTTACATCCGGAGTCCAACCCCTGCTAACAAATGCGAGGGGAAATATATAGAAGTCTGATACAAAATATCTCAGGCATTGAGTCATCTGAGAGGGAAATATCTTCTTTCACTCGTACACGACTTGTAGATGAGAAGTTATTACAATCATGAATGAGTTATAAAGGCTCTTAACTCCCGTCAGAGTAATTTTGACCTTTGGGGTTCACGGAGTTGGTTGAGTGGCTTTAACATAACTGTTGAATGATGTGTTGTGCAGCTGTCACTTTCTTGTGTCTTCTTGGCCCTGCCACCTGTGCTTGTTGATGCTGTTGTCGTGGCCGAGTACCTATGCTGAGTTAGCTCAGCGTCTTCATACCTGCTGATGTGTTTTTTGTCCTGTTGCGTATGAAATGTACACTTTTTGCTGAAGAGAACATCGTGATTACTAACTTTGGTTCAAAAGTAATCTTATTAATTCCTGCCATGTATCTGGTGGAGGAAACTGATGTTTCAAAATTGACCCCATGGTCTCATCAGCCTCTGTATACTTATAAAAGTGAGGGGGCTCATCAAATAAGTGTGCAACTTCATTTCTAATAAAAAACAAATTATCTATTCTATCAAAAAGAATTTGCCCTGTTACTGGGCCTGCTTGTGAAGATGTACTGGGTGCTTCAGCAATCTGTGTTGCTGCAAAACTGCTTACTCTCTTGACATATTTCTCATGTGAGAGTAATTTTCCTGATTCTAATAGGCTGGGGAGCCCCCTGTCCTGTAAAGCCATGAACCTGTTCTGAAATTTATTGATGTCAGCTTGCATATCCTGGATTCTTCTGTCCAGGGTCTGAATCAGGTTTTTCATTGTCAGGACTCTTTTGATTAAGGAGATAGTTTCAGTCATGTTTCCAATTCCCATTCTTACCAGCTGGGAACTTGTTCTGTAATTGAGCACTTCTATCATCTTGGGGGCAATCTCAGGCATATTGCCTAGAGATGCCCTTGCCCTCTGCATTTCTTTTCGTGCTCTACCAATGAGCGCCACTTGCTCATATATGGCCTCAATATATTCCCATTGGTTGGTTATTGACTGTCCAATGGTGGTCCAGATGACTTTCTTGAGCTCTGCTGTAACTTTATCTAAAGTGAGCTCTTTTTCCAGCTCTGCAATCCTCTTCTTCAGGGCCTTCCCCTCCCTTTCCCTCTCAGCCACATTTTGCTTTGATTTGTCATATTTCTCATTTATTTTTGCTAGGCTATCCTGGGCTTGGCTAAGCTCAGACATCTAGGCCTCCAGTACCCGTATTTCTTTCCTCAGCTTCTGCATGTCCAGGCTTTCAGCCTGCTCTGTTGTTGGTGCTGAGGTGGTTGGTGCTGTGGTATCTGGAGCTTCCTGTTGTGCTTGTTGGTTTGGAGGGACAATGTCTTGAGGGGTTTCCTCAAGGTTTATAGTTTCTGTAGGCGGCTTGGAAGATTGCCTTGCCTCCTTCTGCTGCAATGCTGCTTCCAATGTGGCTTCTGATTCCTGCAGCTTTTCTTGTGTTTCAATCAGCTCCTTGTATAATGTCATTAATAAGGAAGCTGCATCCTTTTCTTTCCTCTGCTGGGCAACCTCATCCGTCTGTGGGTGGAGAGTTGGGGGGATCTTCAATCTCTTCTTTATTGCTGCCATATCAGCATCCCTCAACTTGAGGACTTGTTGCACAGCCTTAACATCATTGGGGTCATGCCCAAACTCTATTATTATTTCCTCTAAGGCCTTGATCCTGTTATCTTTAGCTTGAGAGGATGCCTTCTCCAATTCAAGTTGTGCTGCAGTATTGTTTAGGCTATTTTGCAGCCTGTAATTGACCAAGGTCTTATCTGCCAAGGTGGCATAGACCATCTCACCCGTCTGTTTGTGA
>APFE031492413.1:35213-55842 GCA_000404065.3 Pinus taeda | reverse complement strand
TTAGTTTCTCTACCTAACTACTGATCTGCCAAGATTAAACAGTTTGGACAAATTTCTTTCTCTATTCTACAACATAAATTGAAAACATGGCATGATCCAGATTAGACTGTTGGGTCATCCATCAAAACTTTAACAAGTATGAAGGCATATACACACCTTTTCTTTTCTTGCAAATATGGAACCTTTGTAGCAGCAAAATGGAGCATATTTGGCACTTGTATTTGCCAATCATGAAATATGAAACCTATTGGTATAGGTATCCAACATAGAGCAACCTCAGGACATTCACAGAATGGAAGTTTGTAAGGGCTCCTAAGTCACAGGACACGTCCTCCAAGGTCTCGTGTCCCGTATTTTACGTGTCAGACATGAAAGAAACGCTAAAATAGGTCGAAAACATTTTTCATCGTGTCCTGTAAAAAGTAAAATGTATTCACCAGTTTTCATCATGCCCTGCATCTGGGAAACACGTATTCTATTGATCGAAAACATTGCCCTAATGTTTTTCCTCCAGTTGAATATGTACCCCACTAAAAAGTGTAGTTTAAAGCCCATGAAATGGATTTTTCCCGGTTCTTTTCGTCGTGTGCTGTCATGTGGAGCTATCGTGTGGAGCAACAAGCTGTTGTTTGAATTGAGTTTGGAGTAGATTGTGGTGCCGATTGTTTTGTGTAGCGTTCAGGTTTCAACGTTCAAGAAAATTGGCTTGTAAACCCCTAAACCTGTGTTCAAACTTCATGTTTACGGTTTTGTAAATTATTTGATTAATCATTATATAATTTATATATGATTTATGGGGTTTATGTTTACCATTTCTAAGTTATAATTTGCACATCAAAAGATATAATTGTAAGCCTTGAAGAGAGATTTTTAAAATTAAATGCTTGTGGGATAGTTTTCTAATGCTAGTATGTCTACCAGCTTTGCAGCCATGTCCATGTGCCGTAAATATCCCCTTGTTTGATCCATTCTGTAGGTTAAGGATGTTTTTATTATGTTTTTCATTAAACTAACCTACTCCTTCATTAATATCTACATTGTTATCAACCTTCACTTCCTTATGTGCTTTCATCGCCAAGGGTTTCCAAACGGTCTCTCAAAATATTGACTGCTCCTTGTAGCCAATTTTTAGCAAGGATAGGGAGTTATTGTTTCACTTCTGAAATGCCCTCATCTGCATGTTTGACATCAACAGCTTCATCTCTGGGGCAATTTGAGTTGTTTTGCTCAATTTTTATGCACAAGTCTGCCCCTGGAGCAGCAGGTCCACCATTCGTTTGTGTGAGGGTAGAGGTATCCTAACAAATATCACCATAGGTACCATCAAAATGTATCCCCTAAAGGTCTATCTCAAAATCAATCTTAAAATATCATGCAGAGCTGCCACTAGTGCTCTTATTTGTCTTAGTCGTATGTACTTAGTAGTTTCTTATGTGCTTGTACGTTGTACATGAAAAATGAACAGTGAATATTCAAGAATCAAGACTAGGCATATCACATTCTAATTTCTAAATAGTAAATTTTGATTCTATTTATTTTTTTAAAGTGAACAATGAACTCTGAGAAGTAATTATATTTTAATTTGATTAGATAAGCTGCAACCTGCAATTTAATATGGATAAAAAACTATATTTCAGTATATATACAATATAATAATAATATATATATTATATAATATAATAATAATATAATATTATATAAATATAATAATAAATATATATATATATATATATATATATAAAATAAATATATTAAATATATATAAAACGTGTCCTCCGTGTCTTGTGTCCTCATGTCATGTGACTTAGATGGGCTCTGAGCAGTCTAGTGGTTGAAGATAGAGCAGCTAGGTGTGGTAGTCAAAATGTTGAAGGTGATATTGCTGGAGACACACGACAGCCAGGTGGTAGCGCTCATGGAGCCACAATTTCTATGGCTATTACTAGCAGCTCGAGCGACATCCCTCAAGTAGTGGAACCTCTAGGTGGTAGCGTTAATGGAACCACAACTTCGATGGCTATTGCTGGTAGCTCGAGCGGCATCCCTCGGGCGACAGAACATCCAGGTGGCAGGACAAGTAATGACATGGCAAAGGAAGGCGAGATTTGGTATGGGAACGTGTGCCCTGTTGTCGAGGAGGCTCGTGACCAGGACGTTCCATTGTGATGCCATGTGGCCTCCCAAGTGCCACCTCAGAGTTTTGATGTTGACTGGTTAGCTCCTATTGTCTGTGGTTTTGGTTCTTGTTCACTGGTTAGGCAATTTTGTCTTGGTTCTCTTCTGCTTCAGATGGTGATGTCCCAAGTCTTCATTCCTGTTGTTTCGATGTTTTCTTGGTCCTATGCATTGTTTTTTGTAATGTTAAACTGGTTTCCCCAAATATGGGGCAGTTATGATTCCGAGAAGGAACTTAGTTGTTCTCGGCTGAGGCTACAGCCTCATTGTATATTTATTTTTCCTTCCTTTTAATAGAATTAGATTTACAGAGAAAAAAAAATATTATAAAACTTAGTGATAAGTCATCCCAAGGGATTAGTATTATAAACCAAAGTGATTAATATTATAAACCCTTGGAATTGATAAACCTAATGAATTAATATTATAAACTGAAGGATTAATAAACCGAAGGGATTTTTAAAATTATAAACCTCATGGATTAATAAATGTAATCGATTAATATTACAAACTAAAGGGGTTAATAAAGCCAAGGAATGAGTATTATAAATCCAAGAGATTAATATTATAAATCTAAGATATTATTGACATTATAAACCCAAAGAATCAATAAATCGAGGAGAATAATATTATAAAGGAAAGGGATTAATGAGTCTAAGGGATTAATATCAAACATTGGGGCTAATATTATAAATCTTAGGATTAATATTAAACCCTAGGATTAATAATATAAACCCTAAGATTAATATATCAAACCTAATATTTTTATTATAAACCCTAAAATATTATTATATATTAGGATTAATATTATAAACCCTAGGAGTAATATTGTGAACCAAAATATTAAACCCTCACTTATTCATTGTTGTGATGCGACATTGAATAAATTGCAATGTAATTAATCATTGTGACAATGATTGTCACAATACATGTTGCATCATGGTGATACTCGTGACAATGCGGCATTGGATAGATTCCTACACCATTAGAATGTCACAATATTAAATCCTAATATTAAACCAATTATTATAAACCCTAACATTATAAAGCCCAACATTATAAACACTAAGATTAATATTATAATCCATAGGATTAATATTCTAAACTCTATGATAAATATTATAAACCATAGGATTAATATTATAAATACGAAGATTAATACTATAAACCCTTTCATTAATATTACAAACCTTAAGATTATAAAACCCTATATAAAAATCTAATATTAAACCCAATATTTTAAGACTCAATATTAAAGCCAAACATTTCAAACCCTCATACTAAACGCAATATTATAAACCCAATATTAAAAATGCCAGTATTATAAACTCAATATTAAACCTTACTTTTATTAACTCAATATTAAACATAGATTTATGAACCCTAGTATTAGAAACCAAACATTAAAAACCCTTATAATAAAGCCCAATTTTGTAGTATCACATTGTGACACTGAATAAATTAAAATGTAATGTAACATTGCGATAATCATTATCAGATTGATTGTCACATTGAGACAATGTTTGTCACGATATTAAATCTTCATATTAAGTAAAGCCACATGATTGATAAGCCAAAGGTATTATTGATATTATAAACCCAAGGGGCTAATAATATTATCAATTCAAGAGATTAAGGGATTAAAAACCATAGCATTAGTGCTATAAACTCAATATGAAACATAATATTATAAAACCAATATTTGAAACCCTTATATTAAACCCCAACTTTGTAATGCTGCATTGCAACAATGAATAAATTACAATGTATTGTAACATAGCGACAATCATTCTGAGATTGATTGTCACACTGAGACAATGTTTGTCGCAATGTAACAAACACTACTACCTAAAGGGGATTTGTAAGACAATATTTGAGAAAAATTTTGGGCAAATTGTCTTAACTTGAGACAAAAAAAGCTTGTGTATTGTCTTAAATATTGTCTTTAAGCGGGTGTCTCAAAAATTATTGTCTTAAAGTTTATTGTCTTAAAGATTATTGTCTTAAAAATTATTGCCTTAAAAAACTGTCTCTATAAAGACAAGATATAACACAGCATTATTGTCTCTTAAGAGACAATTTCATTTTTGACACTCTAGAGACAACACTCAGATTAGAGACAATATGTCTTTAATACTAGCTATTGTCTCTCTAAAGACAATATAAAACAATGAATACACAAATATGTCACCATTGAAATAAATCGATATAAAAAACATTTAATTAAAAATAAACTACAAAATAGTTGATTAATTCATGTTAGTGCACAGTGGAATCGAACCACCAATCTCCTACTTGTGAGGCAAGCACTCTTCCATTGAGCTAGCACACTTTAAAGAATTATGTGAAGAGTTATGCCAATCCTGAAAACTACATTTATAGTCATTGATTAAAAAAAAAAATCAAACAAATGATCTATAATCTTTATAAAAATTATAATCATGCAAACCATATTTTTAACTTACTAAAACTAGCAATTTCCCCAAAATGTACAAAGAGGGGCAGATTATATCTCTAGCAAAAAATTTCAAAATCTTCTATTAGTATATAGTTAAATGTTCATGTATACAAGTTATCTTGCTATAGTGGCATATCCCTGTGTTGGGATTTCATTCCATGTTAAGACTTATTTTTCTTTATCTTCTTCTCCACACATGTATGTGTCTATTATTGTGTATATGTACCCATATAAAATTCTTTACAAAATGTCTTGATTTCCAAACGTAAAAAAAACAGAATTATGATTTCTGAATCCAAAATCTACGATTAAGTCGTTATCAGAGAAAACTAGATGAAATGCATTGGATATATTCTCTTGAACCTTTACAATTAGTTCTCCCTAGTTAAAACTTAGTAGACCTTGAATATGTTTTTCCTTTGAATTTTAAGGTGGATAGATTCATGGCTCCATCCTAGCTCCACAATTATTTGGGGTCGTCTACGGCTTGGGAGTTCCACACTAGTCATTGTTTATGATAGTGAAGAGTAATGATGACCGAGAACATGTGCTACAAAATGCAAAGATATATCATGATAATGAAAAAAACAACAGCAAGTTTCATCAATGATGTCCTACATCAAGAAAAAGAGATCAAGTTTATAAGGATTGTGTCCATATTTGTATAGTATGATAAACATAAACATCTTCAGAAGACAATATAGATATATTTCCAGCCACAATGACTCTATTGCATAGAATTTTGGGGAAACAATATCTATAAAAGGTGAGGTTGAAAGCAACACAAAGGACTAGCAACAACTACAGTAAATATTTCAACAATCTTACCTTACAGTACTTCAACAATTGAGTTCGCTTGAATTTAATGTTGGAGTGATTAGGTCCCTTTCCACAACAAATGGCTTAGATTCAATGTGAATACCTTTCAACATCTTGAAACCCTTGAGCTAGATTCAACATAAAAAATTCCAACAATCATGAAATTAAGAGATAACTAAGAAAAATCAATGAGAACTGAAAGAAAGTTCCCAAAGATGTATTGGAAAGGGAAATTCGAAACATGAAGTGGCATCATGACAGATGATTCACAATGTGTTACCTTGTGGTTTTTCCCAGTTGCATTGAACTCATGTAGGAAGTATTTCTTTGCCTTCCGATTTTCGCACAAGATTCAAAATTCCCTATTACCCCATTGGTGGCAGCCCAGCTTTAAAGTGGCTTCTAATCAGGTATAACAATTGCCACAAGAAAAGATTAGAAACTATTTCCATAAAACCATATCTGAAACATGACCAAAAAAGAATGAAGAGTGAACAAACATAGCTAGCAATGCAGACAACAAAGTTTCGTTTAAGGACCAAATTAGAAAGAAAGTGCAGTGTTCCCCCTCACAATGCATGTCGATTTTGGAGATGTTATTTTCAACACAATAATGTTCAAGAGTTTGTAAACAAGGGAGTGCCTCAAAAAGTAGTTGTTTATCAGAAAACAAAAATAAACAACACCAAAGAATGATAAAAACATGGTAAGTGTAGTGCTCCCTCTTACAATGCATGTCCATTTTGGAGATGATATTTTCAGCATAATAATCTTCAGGAGTTTCTAAACAAGGGAGTGCCTTAGAAAGCAGTTGCTATTGATAAAACTAAAATAAACAATACCAATGCATGATATAAACATGGTACAAAATCTAAAGCCAATCACCTGGCCATGTGGATGGTCTAGCTTTTTATTCCATGTATATTGTGGTTGATATGGACCCATAGAAATCTAAGTATCTCTTGAACCATCCATTGAACGTTGGTTGATATTTGTAGGTTAGTGTTTTTCTGTGAAGAATAACTACCCTAATGTATATTGGTTGTAGTGAGCTTGTATATTTTGTTTTGGTTGTGACATTTGTTTTATTTTTCAGTATATGCTCTTGGTTTATATACATCGTTGTCAGATCTACTGCTACTTTGGAGTACTGCATTGCTTCCTCACATATCTTCAAAACAGTTTGCAAAGCATCCTGTATAAACACTCACCCCTATAGACCACACCTATTGCTTAATAATATCTATAATATAATATCAAATTTTATCCATTCAATTATTAAAAAATCTAAATTCTTCATTACCCTATAAACCACACCTATGCCTTAATAATAATATCTATAATATCCAGTGTCCATACAACATGGGAGTGCCACGACATCTCCTAAAACAAGTCCATATAGCTTATGACAAAATCTAGATGGACTCCTTTCCCTTCCTACGAGGATCATTCTGTGCTTGCAAAGCTGCACATAGATGTAACCAATTTTGAACACAATTAATATGACCACGTTCTCTAATGGTGTCTTAGGCAACAAATATAGACTGCAAATGTAGTCTGTTTGCAATAGACCGTACTATATTTTATCTCCAAAATATGGAGTTTCATGCCATCTATTTGGGTAAAATGAAAGGTTATGGTCATATTATGATGTAGGTCATTAATACTACTTGACAGAGAAACATTGGAGTTTCCTATGTTACTAGAGATATAAGAAAAAAAAAAAAAAACCTTGAACAACAAATGGGAACCAAAATAAACTGAAAATATGGCTCAAGAGTCTTGGGGATGGAGAGGTGAATCCCCACTCCTAGCATATAAAAACGATTAGTAATGTACTAGTGCAGTTCCAGTGGCAAGAGGGGAATGGAGAGGGAACTTTGTGCAACTATCCTCTGTCAACGGTTTTGAACATACTTTTCAAGGTCTGGCATAAATATGAAAAAGACGTGAATAGGTACACTAAACCCACTAACTTTCAGTAATATCATGGAAGAAATGAGAATAAGGTTCATTCTTTTCAATGAGGTTGTCCTTTGAAGAAATTAAAATTGAAAAGCTAATAATGGAACATAAAGGTGTTGGAATGCTAGCCTATAATAGATGAAAATCTCCTAATTCAAATCACAAATTGATGAGAAACTATGGGAAAAAATGATACACTAGACAAAAATACAAAACTGCAAGAAAACCTTGTGATAACATCCTTTAAAAATTAGTGAACAAAAATAAAACGCAAATGTGCTTAAATGAAAGATGCAGAAAAAGATGCGACAAAATGCTAAACTCTCAGAACTACTATTTAGAGTTCAACCAGTTGCTCCAAGGGGCAAACATAGAACCAATTCTAGAATTGTAGACATATAGCTCCATTTTTTCCCTATCATTACTAATTTTGGACATATGAGGAGTCTGCATAATAACCTTTGAAGCTAAGGCAATGTGTGGCACCACAACAACATTCTTCTACTATATAAGACCAAGCTTCATGTATGGCTCATTATGTACCGTGTCAAGCAAGGAATTAAGAAGTTTATTCCTAACACCATAAAGATTGAAACTTTCTAGTATGTGTCTTCTAAAAGTAGTAAATACAATAGGAGAGTGCTTTTCCTTCCATGCTTAACATAAATTCTAGCTTCATTTGCAATACCAATTTGGTCATTAAACCAACATATTTTGCACACAACAAACTTCAAAACTACAATAAATATGCATCCACATGAAAGTGTGCTAAGGAAATGTATAAAGTAAATTACCTCATACACATCCAATCCTACATGAAACATGGGACTTTCTTTCAAATGGTCCACTAAGGTTGCTTCATCTATCAATAGGCCTTGGCTTGCATTTACAAGAACTACTTCCTGCATCCGTTAAGAAACTTTTAATGATAAGTTTTCCATTTTGTTAAATGCATTAAAATTGAGAATTATCAAAAATTAGATGCCCAGTCCAGACACAATCAATCAGGATACATAATATGTTGTTAATGATGAATGCTTTGATTTCATAAAGTAGGTGTTGAAATAAAGACATTACCTTCTTTATGATCGATAACCTGTCTTTTTTAATCAAGTGGTAAGTAGTCTTGTCTAGTACAGGATGAAGGCTTATCTGCCAAAAATTACTATATGTTAAAAGTATAGAAATCAAAGAACTAAATAGTATGGAATACTCACCATTTTCCTATTACATAGTGTTTTCAAATTTTGAGTACACATTTCCAAACATCGATTTTTAGCAAAGTTGTGATATGGTACAAATTTTATCTCTTAGATTTTGATTAGTCAAGATATTTTATACAAATGGAATCAATCTAAAATAAATAGAAAATAGATGTACATTGTATACAATTCAAAATTGTAGATTTGAATTTAATCCTAATGAAAGCACAAGATCCTAAGAACAGTTTAGTCAACACAATATATCCAATATATCTACTAAATTAATTATTATAGACATCATGTAGAGAACAACAAGGAGCCAACAACAACACTAGAGTGCATAACACTAAAGCCATATGAATGGTTGGTACTAGATTATGGGAGATTTCTATTAGATCAAGATAGGGAGTTACATCGCAGAGCCAACTTTTAGATTTGTAAAATTATTTGGAGGTGTAATGCCTTATAATTTTATAAACCACCTCTCAATAATGTATGAATCACTTACATAAACTACTTATAAAGGACAACATGTCAAGAATAGATTAATATACATGATTTTAATATCCGATTTGTATCTTTGCATATCAAATGAATGCAATGCTAAAGCATTCAATCCTTTTCTTGTTACCATGTATGTTATGCTTCATCACATATGACTTAACTTACTCATTCCCTATATATAATTAACCTATCTTACCCTTACTCCTGTTGTTCTAGCTTTCTCTGTTTTCTTTGTCTCTGGTGATGCTGCTTGCTTCGGTGCTGCCCCTTGTCAGTAAACATAATAAACAAAAGCATCTTTCTCTCAATCGATTATTGTATCGAACTCGTAAGCAACATAAGTGACTAGATCAATAGAATCAAAGTTGGACCAACTTTGACTGGATTGACTGAAAGGACTGAATCTACAACCACTCTGCAATTGGGACTGATCTAGCTACCACTTTGGTCTCTGGTATCTTAGCCTCTTATTTTTTTGCTACTCACTCTGTTATTGGCTCTACTGCTGCTCGTTCAACCCAGTCCACTATTGCTTCCTTTGGTTCTATGCTAGCTACTTGTGCTTCTCTTTCTACTCTCACCTCTGCTATTTCTCTAGTAAGTGGTTCTCCTTCCATTAGCCTTCCTTATGAGCTATTGGGAAGTTGAATAAAACCTTCTCTTTGCTAGTGTCTTATGAAATGAACCTTCCTATTCCCTCTATAATATTTTATGAGAGGCTGAATAAGTACGAGTAGATGATAAGCTTCTACCTCTCTCCCTCTCTTACTCACTCAAAGGATGTAGTAGTTGCCTCACCCGCTCACCCATGAGTAGCTAGTTGACCTCTCCCCCAGTCCAATTTATTCCAGTCGATGTCTCCCCTAGAAATAGCTCACTCACCCACTCACCCATCCTAACCATCCTTACTCTACTAATCGTCACTCCCAACCGCTGCTACCAGCTTTAGGATTTCATGATTAGTTGAATATCTTCAAGTATAGGTAGAAGATTTAGATTAATCGATGAGTAGGTACTAATCAATAAGTAATCATGAATAAGGACAAACAAGAAGTCTATATACTTGGAATGGCATAATAAAATCAGCTTACAACAAGCTCCATAATATACAAAGATCATAACACCTTACATATCCTAATGAGTAACACAGAGTCAACACAAGTAAACAAGGGTGCTAATAGTTATGGTGGTACTGAATAGGCTTCTTAGATCAATATTTTATAAAACGTAATGGGAATTATTACTGTAATATATGATCTACGTAT
Source organism: Pinus taeda (assembly GCA_000404065.3). Lineage (NCBI taxonomy): Eukaryota > Viridiplantae > Streptophyta > Pinopsida > Pinales > Pinaceae > Pinus > Pinus taeda. The sequence goes on along the minus strand of APFE031492413.1, from coordinate 45,454 downwards.
TATCCCTAATATATAACAAAGATGTAAGCTATAATGAATGGAAGCTTGAGACTATCTTAACTCCATGGAACTACAAATTCAATCAAACTGATTCTTCTATTCCACTTGATTACACCTAGCTAAGTATCAATCACATCTACTATTATGCTGTATATGTACTGTGATACTCTATTCATATTATTTACATATAAGCTTATCCATAGCAGTCTATGTGTTACAATATTAGTGCTCTACTACACCTATTGTAATCACGTAATCAATGTAATCACAACTTATCAGCTTAGTTAGATCAATGCTATTAGAACTATAAGGATAAGGTTTGTACATTAGACAATAGTAGTTAATCATAAGGTGAGGTTCTCCCATGAATAAAAAGCTTTATATCACTACCTGTTTCATGCACCTTATAGTATAGCTAATACAAGTGTTTGGTCTCCTTGTTACTATACCCGTATTCATTATGGAAACATGACTAACACCATGTCACTTTATGTAATATCTTTGATTATAATAGCATGTTACTATACCTTATACCATGTAAGTAATGGCATTTATACTAATATGATTCCTTGGAAAATAGCTTTCATGATGTTAATAACAAGGAAGCTCGTAAATTCGAGGTATTAGTACTAGTAGATATCATATCCCATAGTTATACATAGTACAGAGATAAGCATTGTCATATTCAATAATCATGGCATTCATAGATAGCATAAAGCACATGATAGAAATCAGGTTATGAATGAGCAATGAGAGATCTGAGCTTACAGATTTATTGACCACTACTAACACCATATCAACTTGGTGAATATCTTTGAGTGCAATAGCTTACCCATCCAAGATTTAATATGGAATGGATTACTACTAATCTCACCTTATTCAGTACAACTTACATTATACCCTATGTAAAAAGTATAAGAAATCAGTGTAAAGTAATTGTAATAGAGAGGAGCTTCATCATGATTACAACTTAGTGATTACAAATGTATTACCTGTATAAGATTCATATAAGTTTTCTTACTCTAATCATTACATGTAGAAGAGTTTTGTGAGCATAAACAATGTTTATACTTAACAAAATCTCATGAGTATTCTAACAATATCGATACAAAATGTTGTATAATATGGATATGAGCTTGAATCTAAACGCTAATTACACCATTGCTTTGACATATGTACAAGCTTTAGTAACCAGTGTTTCAACTTTTATTAGGTAGTGACTGTAATGAATACTATACACTATCTTATATAATGGAAATACTATGCTTACTTAATTGGTCCTATTCCATCATCTCTATTAGGTGAATAAAGTAGATATGGTTAAGCTCATAGATATAACACATATATTAGGTATAGCTTATATCAAGTGTAATCATTACAAATAGTATGTATGTAATATATAGGGGGTAATAACGTTACAGATCATATATGGTGAAAGTTGTGTCATATTGATTATGGATCATAGCCAATATAAGTGGAATCAAAGAAATCTAAGCTTAATTCATCCATATCTCTTTCTTGTTTGATATCATAGTAATCTCGGCATAGGTTGTATTCATGTAGAGGCATGTAACGAGAATACTAGTCACTCGAATCAATGGAGATAATCATGAAGGGTTACTGGTAGCTTAATGAAAGTGTAGTAATGGAACCAATACTCCTACTTGTACTTATTATGCTAAGTTGTACTATTTGTGTGTAAATAATGGGAATAAAAGAATATACCTTATCATCATCATCTATGCCTGGATGAAGCTATGTGTATTACATATCATGTGAACAAGTATGATTCCGAGAAGTAATCACATAAACTGTAACATAGGTAGAGTGGTAGTAAACTATACATTATAGTGTATAACTGGAATAAGAAAGAGTTTAGACTCATTGTATAGATCTCATGATATTCCATGTTATTGGATGTTATGCTCACCCTTCCATTCCTATATGTACCATATGCTCATTTCGTTGATGCATCTGCTCCAACACGGATAATTGGCATCAATGGTAGTAGTTATATGACTGTATTCATCCTAATTAGAGCTTATCTTACTGTTATTGCACCCATTAAGCTCTAATTACTTTTACGAATAAGAGAAACCCTAAGTAGAAGGATGAGTTTTATGTATGACCATGAATATGGGAAGAGAATTAAACGACATACTTACTACGATATAAGGTTGATAGAGAAACACTACTTATCCGTACTAACAGTGTAGTCATAAGTTGGTATAGATTAGTAAGCTCTATGTTATGGAAACATGATTACAGTAATTCCATTACTTGCATCGTGTTTGTATCAAATTTATTATGCTTGTACACTTATATGCTCGATATGTAACCTTATATAGGTTAGCTTAATCTGTAAGCTCCAAGTAGTGATTGATTATGTGAATATGGAGATTGTTTACCTTTGTCCTAATACGAGCCAAAGGTCTGATAAAGCTATAAGGTTCATATAAGGGTTCTAACTCATAACATATGGATATCAATATGGTAGGCTAAGATGAAAAAGGCTTACCATAATGAAGTATACTGCTTGGTTTGAGGATCATATCACATATTGAATCACACTGGTTGATCTCTATCTTTCAACATGCTTAGTTCCACTACTATAGTTACATCATTGAATAGGTGTTGACTTATCTCCAAACCTGTACTTATTACACAAATAAGAACTTTCCATTGATTACGTGATTAAGCTTACTAGTACAAATTCTACTAAATATAAGTAGAGAAGCTATGATCTCTGTATTAGTTATGAAACCTATTGCTCCTTATCACTTAGAAACCAGATCAGTACATGTGTAATACTAGTATAGCTAGTAATTAATGGTATATGTTAGGAAACTAACTAGCTTCTTTCCCTAATCTATTGAGCTTACTTGTCACAGTAAAATAGCACTATCATATATTATGTGAAATACTATGGTTCAACATATAAACACTACACGAGGCTATGATTACTATAACCTATATCTTAGCTTAATTAGGTAGAGACCGTTCTATCACTTACACTCCTTATTTATTACATAATACCTTATATCATGCAGATTAGGTTCACTAATTATGGTAGATGAACATATTCAACACATAAAGCTAATGAGCACTCACTACTTGTTATCACTATTTGCATATAGTATACACATAGATTATGGCTAGTTATACTTTGTATAAAGCTGAAGACACTATCACAAGGCATTGGTTAACTGAATACGGATATGCTTATGCCACATATTACATAGATCATATCTAAGTTGTTTTTTCCACTCTTTCTTATGGGAATAGTTCATCCTACGCTGATCATCCTTATTGGTTAGGTTATGGCTATCTCCCTTATTATTAGCACTATGATAATAACACCTATGATTACCCTTACTAGTATGAATGTCAGAGGCTTCTACTAATATAAGCTAGGATATGGTGGCTATTACTATACTCGTTACTTAAACTTTTATTACCATTGTTGAATTATTAGGCAAATACCTTCTTGATCAGTACTTATGTGATAGTAATAAATACTAGTGTACTGATACTACTAGGTAATCTATTAGTAATGATAAGTACCTATGCTTGGTATACAAATGAGACGTATATGATCTTATCTATAGAAAGGTTTAAAATATTTCAAATCCCAGTTAAAGTGTAATCAATATGAACATCATCATGCTTAAAAAGGTTGAAATGGTTCGAATACTAATCACTGTGATTGCATAATGAATAACAAGGATATGTATACAAGCTATGTTACAGTATGTCTGTTTCACAATACTAGTACTAATTCATGTAACAATAATGGTAATAAAAGGTAATAAGTAACCAAACCCAACTTAAGAGCCATGATACCCTTATTTCTTATACTGGTACTATTAGTAATACACATACAGTGGTGTAAGCTATATGTAAGCTCCTTATACTACTACCATATTGTATAGGGATAATCATTATGGTTTCACTTATATACATTAAGCTCTAGTCTGTACCTATCATATCCACCATGATTAGTAGTAATGGAATGGGTCTCAATGGTAACAATACCAGTATATTCTAGTATGTTGATGAAAGTGATACATATAGCTTATGTGTCTCCATAACATGATAAAATAAATGTGATTACATATGTAAGTAATACTAATCATTCTACATGCTTTGCATTTATTCCTAATCAATATTGATCAATACTATAACTTCATAGTACTTTACACCTTCTTATAATCAATCAGCATGAAAGACATCATGTTACGAGTATGAGGATAGTTGTAAGTAATGATGATTGAATACACTAGCTTAGCTTGATCCAAGAGCTTTCACAGGATTAAGAATACGACCTTATTCATAGCTGATAAGCTTATACTCGCTCTATTATATCAATCGTATTAAATCATATGGAAATGAGCATGGTTGTGCTAACGATAGCACCAGAGTGCATAACACTAAAACCATAGAAAAAGTTGGTACTAGATTATGGGAGATTGTTATTACGTCAACACATGGACTTCATCGCAGAGCGAGCTTTCAGATTTGCAAAATTGTCTAGAGGTGTAATGTCTTATAATTTTATAAACCACCTCTCACTAACCTATGAATCACTTACATAAACTGCTTATAAAGGATAGCATGTCCAGAATAGATTAACATACATGATTTCAAGATCTGATTTGTATCATTGCATATCAAATGAATGCAATGCTAAAGTGTTCAATCCTTTTCTTGTTACATGTAGATTATGCTTCATCATAAATATCTTAAAAGTAATCTAAAAAATCAACTCATCTTCCAGAAGCTGGACCTACAAATTAACAATTTCGTTAGAAAACAAAGTCCATATACAGTTTGGAACAACATTTCTATTGGGAAAAAAATTTTCCCATACACAAGAGATTTCATGTTAGAGGTGTAGAAATATAAATAACCAGAACTCATATCGAATGCTTAACTAAACTGACGCTCAGACCTGTAGGCCCATCATTCTGGGCAATAATCAAACACTCAGTTCTAGTGCAAATGGGACTCTCTAACAGAGGCTAAAGCATTCAATCCTTTTCCTGTTACCATGTAGATTATGCTTCATCATAAATATCTTAAAGGTACTCTAAAAAATAAACTCATCTTCCAAAAGCTGGATTTGAAAATTAATAATTTCACTAGAAAACAAAGTCCATGTAGAGCTCGGAACAAGATTGTTATTCCAGGGAAAAGGATTTGCCCCAACACACGATATTTCATGTTAGAGGTGTAGAAATGTAAATAATAAGAACTAATATCGAATGCTTAACTAAATTGACACTCAAACCTATAGGCTCATCATCCTGGGGAATAATCAAACACTCAGTTCTAGTGCAAATGGGACTCTCTAATAGAGGCTAAAGCATTCAATCCTTTTCCTATTACCATGTATATTATGCTACATCATAAATATCTTAAAGGTGCTCTAAAAAATCAACTCATCTTGCAAAAGTTGGACCTACAAATTAACAATTTCACTAGAAAACAAAGTCCATATAGAGTTTGGAACAACATTGCTACTAGGAAAAAAATTTGCCCCTACACATGAGATTTCATGTTATAGATGTAGAAATATAAATAAGCAGAACTGGTATCAAATTTTTAACTAAACTGACACTCAGACTTGTAGGCCCATCATTCTGGGCAATAATCAAACACTCGATTCTAGTGCAAACAAAAGAGAAATATTTGCAGTGAGGGGGTAAATAATTACAATGTACATCATCCAGGTGCCTCACTAGCCTTGATGGATTTTTAAAAACCTTCCCACAACATGGATTTGGGTAAGAATACTTCTTCACCTCTCTGTATTGTAGATTTAGACTCTGTCATGGCTTACCTCTCTCTCTACGCCACTTCATATGGCGTTTCAAATTAGACATAGTGGATAACTGTAGTTTGAAGACCTCTTTAGGGCATACAAATAACTTTTCTTCATGCTTTATCACGTGATGATTTAAATGGCCCCGCCTCTTGTAAATACAAAAGCAACCATCTACTAGATAAACAAATGTTCTCTGCAAAATTAAAAGCAATTACAAGCTTCATAAATATTAACATGGCAATTTTTTGATGATTCCACCAATTAATTAAATGATCACTCACGCACACATACATCATCATTTTCAATAAATTGGTGGGAAATGTTTGTTAATCCCCTTTCGATTAATGTCTTTGTGGAGCCTTTTTATTTCCATGCTTAATAAATACCAAAGTGAGATATTAATTGTTGGGGATTTCATCTTACAACAATATTTTCAGACACATGGCACACCACATTTGGGAAATGTTTAAAAAATATTTCTTTGATCAATTGTGTAGATGAACAGAAAAAAACGACAGAATAGAATAAACCATCCTATGTTTGCAAGAAAAAAACGTATCATAATGATGAAGTGTGTGCAAGTAGAAAGCAGAAGGAAATTCTCAGGGGGATCGCCCCACCTAGTTCTAATCCATGGAAAATCTACTCTCCCTCACCACTGTGGATTTCAAATGGGATCCTGTGTTGTCATGCATTCAAACACCCAAGTCTTCCAAGGTAGTCTCCTCCCTTGTACTAACCTGGGTTACAAACCTCCTGCAGAAAATAACTTTAATACCAATGTTCCAGGTAGACATTGAAATTAACCACCATTATTGACATATATTGAAACTGAAACCACCATTGGTGGTGTACATTGAAATTTAAATCACTATTGTCGACTCACATTGAGATTAAAATAGACATAGTAGATACATTAAAATTAAAAACACCATTGCAAACTCACATTGAAATTAAAACAAACATTGCATACACACTAAAATTAAAACCACCATGCTAGCCATCCATTAAAATTAATATCACTATTTCAGATGCCAATTTGTATTAAAGTCACTATTACAGAGTCCCATTTAAATTAAAACCAATGTTCCCATTTAAATTAAAACTTCCATTACAGGGCCCTATTAATTGTTGGCATTATGGCACAGGTTTGGAGTTATGACGTAGGTGTTGTCCATGATGGCAACTCTCTTTGGTAACAGATCTCAGTTCAGGCACTCAGAAAGAAGAAAAAGACATATACGAAGGTTCATCTAGACGAAGACGCGTAAACACATGGGTTATAAATTACAAAAGTGCGTATATGTTGGGGATCATACTTTTGGTCCATGGTAGTTAGTTATTGGGATTTGAACCTATGTTTTGGACCATGGCGTCTCGTCAAATGTGTTGATCCCTAGTTTTGGGTTCATGTTTTTGAAATGTTATGGTTTTGGATCATGGTTTCGAGGAAGGCCTAAGACTGTAAAAGAGGAGGGAGATCATGTGGCAAATGATCATTTGAATTATTATTGAAAATATGATAAAGTGCTAGAGCTGGTATATTGGTAATTAGGTTATGATGTAGATCTAGATCTGAATGAAGGAGGAACCTTAGTGCAAAAAGAAGGATAAGTTCTATTGATGGGTCATAATCTTTAAGCTTGAATGATAGTATCTTTGTATGATTTTGATCTGCTAGATGTGACTCTTGCTTGATCTACAAGTCTGATAATCTACGTTAATTAATGATTGAATATCTGAAAGAGTGAATTATCCTTTATAGATCTGTATGCAGGTTTAGTGAAGCGAAGGCGCATATACACGCAAGTTCTGTGAAGTAAAGAAGCATATATGCAGGTTGTTCCATACGCAGAAGCGTATGGACGGTAGTTTTAGGCTGTTGAAATAGCGTATATACTCTAAGTTGTGATCTTGTTGCTTCTATCTATTGTTGTTGTGTTCTGGGTTCTGTTTTCTGGTGTGTGGTTTCTGGTACTGTGTTTTGGGTACAGCTGTGAGAGAAGTATCTACTTGATTCAGATCTAATTGGTGAAAAGGACATTGGTTGATGGAGAAATTCTTGATGATTGATTGATGTTCATGGATCCAGTCTGAAAAGTTATGAAACGTGGTCCCTAGAAGAAAGAGAAGGTTGTAGCCTTCTATAGGCCAGCATCTACGTAGTAGTATCTTCGCTAGTACAAGAGCTAAAGGGGGTTGTAGCTCCCATCCAGGAGAAGCTAGAGAATGAGAGAGGGTTGTAGCTCTCTGCAGGTTGCAGCCTCCATACTGGTAAAGGACTACACCAGGACATTGTAAAAGAAGCTTCTAATTATAGAAAGATAGAGACGAATTGCAGCAGGTGGTTTTCACCCATATTGGGTTTCCACCTTATATCTTGTGTTCTTATGTGTGATTGTCTTTCTGCTTACTGGTTATTTGCTTCCGCATCACAGATTAACAATCATCATCAGAAAGATAAAGTAAAATAAAAGTTTGCTTTGTATACGCGGGTTTCCTTCTGCATAGTTACATAATACGTGGGTTTAACTAACTGAAGTAGCATATACAATTTGTTTCTGAAAAAGGAATATTTGACTTGATAATACTGATTCACCCCCGCTCTCAGTATTATTTCCAACAATTGGTATCAGAGCAGGTCCTTCTGAAGAAGCTTGATCGCTTGAAGGAAGATCTTTCATCATGAGAAACTACGAGAGGGAAGCATCAATCAGACCACTGGTTTTTGATGGGACAAACTTCGTATACTGGAAGGTTAGAGTTACTGCCTATCTTCAATCTTTGGGTACTAAAGTCTGGGATATCATAGATACAGGGTATACGTTTCCAACATCGACTCCCATAGATCCGGCTGAGAAGAAGAAATATGAAACGAATGCAAAGTCGGTCAATACTCTATTGGGATGTCCATCACAATCTGAATTTGTCAAAGTCATGCAGTATAAATCCGCTAAGGAAATATGGGACAAGATTGTTCTGAGCTATGAAGGAGATGATCAGGTAAAATGAGAAAAACTTCAAACCGTCAGAATTCAGTATGAAAATCTTAGAATGTACAATGATGAAAGTGTGGCTAACTATTTTCTTCATGTAGATGAGATTGTTAATTGTATGAAAAATTTTGGTGAAGAAGTAAAAGAGGCTGTTGTGGTTGAAAAAGTTCTAAGATCTTTGTCCCCTAGGTCTGAATCTAAGGTTTCTGCAATAGAAGAAAAGGAGAATCTTCAAAACCTTAAAATGTCACAGCTACATGGAATTCTAACTGCTTATGAAATGAGGAAAGGAGGACCATGAAATAGGAGAGAAGCTGCCTTCAAAGCTTCTCGCAAACGAGACTACTATGAGTCTGGACACATATCAGAAGAAGAAGAAGAAGAATCGAATTTTGTCAAAAATCTTCAATGGGGCACTGGATGGTTCCGAGGTAAGTTACCATTCAAATGCTTTGCTTATGGAAGAGTAGGTCACTATGCTACCAAGTGTCCTCACAAGGATAAGATTGACAAGGGGAAGGAACCTGTTAGATGGAACAAGAAACATAATGCAAATAAGAAAAGCTATTACACTCATGAAGATAGTGATGGACTCTCAGATAGTGATGAAGATGAACGAGGTAATCACTATAAACTTTTAATGGCCTTTGAAGATAATGATTACGTGGATGATATGGATGTGGATGGCTTTTATGAAGAGATTTCTAGACTCACAAGATGTTTAGAAGAAAAGAATATGATCATTGATACTCTGCAATTTCAACTTGATGAGAAAGAAAAATATCTTGAGAAGTTAGAATGTGAAATTGTTGGTCTTAGAATAGAAATTGAGAAAGCAAAGGCCCTTAATCTTAAATTTGTTAAAGGATCTGAAACTCTGGATGAGATTATCAATGTGTAGCATTCCCCTCTAATCAAGACAGGTCTGGGGTATAATGGAGAAGCATCTCAAGCTTCCACCTCCAAACGTTATCTTGATGCAGCAAGAAGGAGTGAGCAAAGGCCCAATAGAAATCATCAGGTAAATCAGGGATAGTCTTCCTCAAGAATGAACAAAGACTATCAAGAAAATCAGGGGCATGCTACCTTAAGGAAAAACAGAAGCTACAACCAGCCACAGGTAAAATCTTCTCAATTTTCTTCAAGAATGGATGTCAGTAGAAACTACAATCGGTTGGATGATAGTCGTAGGAATTTATTCAATGGCCAATGTTTCTCTTGCCATAACTTTGGTCATAAAGCAACTCAATGTGTTGCCTATAAGACAATCATGACTAGAGAGGCTCAAAAACAAAGAAGTATGCCTGCAATCACGAAGAGGACCTATAACAACTTTTCCACCCTTGAAAGTGAAATTGAATGTTCTATTTGTAATAATTTTGGTCATGAAGATTCTAAATGCAGGAGCAGGTTTTGGA